>BPLR01006129.1:0-18177 GCA_021605095.1 Caerostris extrusa | reverse complement strand
TGGAAAGGCAAAAAATTCAGGTTTTCTATGGAGAGTCTTGTTATAAAAGTGGCTACATTCTGTCAGAGCTTGCACAGATATTGTTAGAATTGTAGAATTTATTACTTGATAAAGTTTTGCAAATGGTACTTTTTCTGCATGTTTTGAAAACGCGAATGTCTGATGCAATAAAAGAAACGAAATGGAATCAAAAGTTGGATTTAGAGGAAGTTTACAAAAATATAGTTGGTTGCATGTAAACTTGGCTGACAAATAATCTTCTGATTGTGGAGATTTTAGAAGCCAGCTACTGAGTAGAGCTTGCTAGTAGTCGTATCAAGTATAAAAAAATGCAAGAAAACCATAAGAATTGTTCTGTTTTTTGAATTTTACTATATTTCACTGGGGGAAAATTAGAATATAAATGAGAAGCCTCTCATTTCAATGCAATACAATCTTTCATTGCATATCAGAGATATGAAAAAAATAATAAATCTTTGCTGTTAAATTACATGATTCAATGCAGCACTTTGTGTGCCAGTCTTTAAGTATTGCATTTCATATGTATAAACTTTATAGGCATATAACATGTATTGACCTAATATTCTTGTTGTATACTGAAAATAAATTGTATCTACAAAACCGTAGGAAATGTTCATAATATTGCCTTTGCTTTAAATGATTTGATCTTCTGTGGCAATTTATTTGTTTCTACATTTAAGAAACCAGTTATAATTGTTAAAAAAATTGGAGATTTACAAAAATCAACTGAATCAAAACTAAATATATTTGCACTTGTTTACATATTGAGTGCACTTACTCAGAACTGTTGATTTGTAAATATCTTATTTGAACCATTATAATGTTTGATGTTTGTGATGGGTTTAGTCAGGAAGCTATTATTGATCGTCTGGAAAAATGGACAGGCTTCCAGTAGTTCGAAAAGCAGTCATTTGGGGAGATGTTTTTAATTTCAATAAAGATATTTTTAATAATTAAAATTGTAGAAGAAAAATTAGATACAAAATTTATGCGTTTTCTTTTTCAAATCGGCCTTGCAATTAATTGATTCGTCATTCTGTAGTTAAACCAGATGTTTGCCATATCTTATCATATGATCAGGATCATTGATTATTGCAATCAATTTGCTATTGAAGTGTCTTAGCTGAATATATAACTCGTGAAATAAAACTTTTCTGATAGGGATCTTGATAATTAGCTCATAAAAGGCTCAAGCTTTGTTTGATACTGAATCTTATTGATCCAACAGGATAACACGAAGCAAGGACTTATAAATAATTCAGGAAAAATTTATTTAATGGAATATGCATTTCATCATGATGAATTGTGACGACAAAATATCAGGAAATTTAAACCAACTTAAAAATTTATTTTTAAAGTTAATTTAAAATTTGAAAAGAAAACTTACGTTTGGAAAATAAGCTAATGCAAGTAGCTGATAAAAAAAATGTTTTATTGTTAAATGTTGATAAGGGTTTAAATTCCATTTGTAGTTATAGTGATGGGTTTTAACTCAGTCATGTCAGGTTTTAACCTCAACAACTACAGCGTTGTGCCCAGTTAAGTTTACTAACCGGCTAACACTTGTGCAATAAATTGACCAACATTGCTGCTAAAAAGACAGGGTGTTGGTGAAATACTACTTTCACATTTAAATTTTTAGCTAATATTAACTTCCTGTATTTTTAACTGTTTAAATTGCTGCAGTGATTCAAGTTTGTTTCTGATCAGTAAATTGCCCGTATATTTGTTTGTGCTATTTACATTTAAAATCTTACATTACTTTTATTTGAATTGCATAGTGTTTTAAGTATAGTTTTAAAAAATTATTGTTGACAGTGTGCTGCTTGTATATTTTTTAAGATGATAGCTACTATAATGAATATATATTTAGCATCAAAAGAAATGGGTCATCATCACCTTAATAGATGGCATTGATATTTTCTTGCAATAATGTATGAATATTGAGAAATGGAAGCAAGTATTATTATTATTTGCTAAAATAATGCAACGATGTTGCATTTACAGTGTATTTACGCGAATTACGCTCAACTGATTACTGCCAAAGAATAAAAGCAATAAATAAGCCATTTTTTGCCCAGTTTTAAATGTAAAAATATTTTATACTTTTTTTTTCTTTTTATTACTGTTAGTTGAGTGTAAATTTAGCATTTTGACTAATTTTTTTCTATCTTCAAAATTTGATTTTACAATTAGAAATAGATTTCTTATTGGTTTTTATTGTAATTTGATCAAATATTTTTCGCTTTTCTGCCAATTAACAGTAAATGAGTGCAAGATTACCCATAAGTCTAATTTATTAAATAATGATTGTGTATTTACTCATTTTAAGGGCCTTATCATATTATCTCTTTTACCTTGTGCTTTTTTGTTTTAACTTTAAATAATTTCGTTTAGTGTAATCCTTGGCCCTGATTATGGTAATATAAAAAAAAGGCTTTAATCTTCAGGTGGCATCTATCCCCATTGATTCATAGGTACAGGTGTTTCTAAGCCTTCAATTTATTAAAGATATCGAAAATGACACAATGTCAAACTTATGGAAGTAGGAAAAGATGAAGGTATAATAATCATTTATGATGAGCCTTCCCAGCTAATTTTATGACAGTTTCATTAGTTTTAATGAAATTCTTTAAAGATATTTAAGTTTTAATTCATTCTCTCACTTGGGTTGCATCCATTTAAAACTGTCTGTAGCGATTTGTCCAAATTATTTTGTACATATATCAGAACAATAAATGTGGGCATGTTTTCAAGAAACAATGAACACTTATTTTTTGTTTTGTTACCATCTCTGTATTTCTTTTTGTAAGAATTGTAACCTCTTTGAAAGGCCCCAAGTATTAAACAAGATGACTGCCTTTTTGTAGCCAAAAATAAATGTATTTTCTGTAAATTAGTGTTCGTTGTTTTGTGGCTTATTAAAAACTACTAATATTAAATCTAAATTACTAATACTAATATCTCTTGGTTTCACCGTAAAGGTAAGGCAAAAATGAGAGATTTGCAAAATGAAAGAATTCCCCAGAAAGTATTTCTTACATTAGAATAATTATATAATAGTTCTTTTTGAGCAGAAAAGAATATTCTTCGAATTTATGAAGAATATTATCAAAATATTTTAATATTAAACTTGTTGGAAAATGCGAGTAATGTTACCTTAGTAAAACCCGGCAAGAGAAATTTTGTACTAATAAGAGTTTTGAATTTGAATATCTGACTGCCATACAGTATAATATTCAATTGAACCAAAAAAAAAAACATTTTATTTTGCTAGATTACAAAGATTGTTTTATTTAACAATGCTTGTATTATTATCATTTATTTTATGTGCTGGGAGTAAGGAATAAATAGATAGTTATCTTAAAAAGAATGAAAACGTGATCCAGCAGTGATATGTGGTTTTTCAAATTGGGGCCAGATTTTCAGATGAATTGAAAAATCTGTGCTACATGATAGTTTAAGAAAAATATTAACCTAATTGGTGTAACAAAAGATGTCTCTTTTCGTAACTAGCATGATTTAAACAGACTTCTGTGGATAAACAGAATGAACAGTTGAATCTATAAAAATGAGTATGCATGCTAGCCTAACATTGTTTCTGTTCATGCAGAAGGTTTTCATGAGAGTTTCCTTCAAACCACTAAACAAATTTATTCCTTAGTTAAATACATTTAACTTTTGATTATGGGTGAAGCATGTCCTAATAATAAAAATATAAGTCAAATATGAAATTTGTAGCCATTTTTATCGTAAAGGTATTCTTTTCACAGTATAATATGCCTTGCATTAAGCATGAACATATAAAATCCAAAATTTATAGAAATATATTAATATATATATATTTGTGTGTGTAATAAGCAGGCTATCAAAGGTTTTGTCCACGACAATTATCCATTTTTGGATATTTTTATTTTTCGCTGCAAATATGTATATTGGGGAAAGAATAATGCTAATTATTAGAATCAGAATTTTCAAATAAACTAAATTCCAATTGCTTTATAATAAAAAAAAAAAAAAAACATTTTTCTCATAAGTGGGTTAAATAAATAAGGAAATAATTTTTATTTTTAAAAAAATCAAGTATTTTTTTTTTTTTTAAGAAATAATATTCAATATTAAAAACTCTACAATATTTCAAACTTAAATTTTTTTAATGAATTATGGTCTATAAAATATACAAACCCATTTTGCTACTGTAATGAATAAGAATACTTCTTTCAATGCAACTATTAGCACTTAAATATTCACTAATCTCACCAACTTCATAATGGAACATCATATTCTTCCAGAAGCAGCTACCCTATAGATCTTGGATTACATTTGAAAATCTTAACTATGTGATGTCTGTTAGTGAGTCATATATGTGATCAAATTCATCATTAGATATATGATGGAACTTCAATCCAGCAGTCAGAAATAACAATGTACTTTGATATACCTAGGTTTGCATTCGTTGATAAAGGCACCTTTTACTGTATTCATTGTTAGAGTTCTGCCTATTTGTTGGATGACTTGTTTTCATCCTGTTGGATTTCCTCAGGGCCTGATGGGCAGAATGACTGGCACTCGGTGCCACAGGCTTTCGGGTTCGAGTTCCGGCCGTGCCATGGATGTTTGTGTAAGTGGTTCAGAATCCACTTTAAACCGTAGTTCCCGGCCTAATACGACTATTAGGGCTGATAAATCTACCCCGTAAAAAAAATAGCTCCTGTCTCGAAATCTGATCATAGGCAGACGGCCTTCACCCACCATGGGCTTGTTAGCGTGTTTTGGCTCGTGTTTGTTTGCATATGTTTTATGATTTTTTAGTTGTCACTATGTAGCTAATACTGTCTTCGAATCTGGAACCACTTTTTAAATTTCTGTAGGTTTTTTATTATTATTATGGAAGCGTGGAAACCTTTTGTAAAACGAATGTTATTTATAGCTTTTATTTTACAAATTGTACCGTGATAGTGCTTTTAATAAATTTCTTGTCCTTCTTAACTCTTCTATTTCCTATAGTGTTTGTTCATTCTATATCTTTTATATGTAACTTAATGTAAAGGCAGTGTTGTGACGTAATTATCCTGTTGTGTGGGGTAGGGGGTATTTCCTTTATTTTGTGTGAATCCAGGAATGGTAGATAACCCTCCTGGTCACAGTCGTCAGGTCAAAAGAACCAGTCGGTTTTGGTGGACCCTTTTGGGTTTGCGGGCAAAAGGGAAGACCCGTTGAAAGCAGAGCGAACAATCTGCGACAGTGCAGCCCCCTGTACACAATTTTTGCTGCGAGAATGGCTTACTCGGATAATTTATAACATCTATCTATGTCCATCTTTGATTGCGGGAGCATTCTTTTTCATTAAAAGGTTTTGAGGCTACTGGTAAATCAATGTGCCTACCCCTCATAAGAATATTTCATTTGAGGTATGCGTAATATTATGATTAGCTTCTATAAACATTTTTTATTTAGTCAGTCTGTTTTAAGTGCCAATGTAAAGATCTAAATTTGATTGTAATTGTATATATATTAGTATTCATTAAAAGTAAAGGAAAATAGTTATTTGTTTCAGTATTCATTTTTCATATTTTATTAATTGTTTTTATATTAATGTTAATTATTTGGCCGTCCTACGAGTATATAGACTGAATAGGCATCATTTCTGTGTCAGTTTTAACAGGCATGTATGAGCTACATCTATGAAATCTTTTTAATTTATTTATAACATCGTAGAGTAATACTATTCAAGATATAAATAAACTATAAAAAATTTGTAATATTTTATTAACATTGAAAATATTCTTTTTCAATGGTTTATCGTATTTTTCATTTGATGCCTTTGTTTCGAAAAAATTAAGGAGTTAATTAAACTATTACGTGAAAGTAATAGTTTCGAAGGATTTGAGATTATGGTACAAATGTTTTACTTTTACCGGAATTTCCGAATCTTTTAATCCCATTATCTTTTGTCTGATGTTTGTTTTTATTTTATATAATTATGTTAAATTAATTTAAAATAATCAAATTTAATGGAATTTGTATAGAATTTTTTTAGTTGTTCTTATTGAGGGAAATAGTTTTAACTTTTTCGAGAAATTTTTTATTGATATATATATTATATACAACAACTTTTAACTGATTTTGGAATAAAATCTTGTTCATTTTTTACCTCCATTTTTAAAATATTGTTTAATATTTGTTATTATTTATTTATTTTCTCACAATTTGCTTATCATCTTAGTATTTTGCCTTGGTTCAACTAACTTTTGGTATTTTGCTTTAGTCATCAACTAATCCATGCCTAAAAAACTTTTAAATAATTAAACCTTTAAGACAACCAAAAGTTAAGAAAAATAAATAAACTAAAACTTTTTTAGTACTGCTTTTTATGATGAAACATATTCTGTATAACACCAAGAACTGTTCTTGTGACAGAGGATTATGTAACAGCTGTTGGGACTAAAGCATTGTTGATAGGATGCTCTGGCGATTTATCGCTGGTATTGGTAGTATTAAGGGAAGTATCCAATATTTAAAAATTGAAAAAATTTAATCTAAAAAAAAAGAAAACAAAAAAAAAAAATTGCGCTCGAATCTTTATAAGAAATTTTTTCTCTAAATTTAGATTTTGAAAGTATTGACAATTATAGATTGTTTTAATACTAATTATAAGTATATATGTAATATTCTTTGTTAACTCTTTTAGTGGAAGGTGCCTTAGTATTTCTTTGAATAATACCAGATAATTTAAAAGTAAAGGAGACAAAAGTTTAACTGCCTAACTATCTTTTAAGATACAAGTAAAATAGAATGATAGAACAGAATAACTAGTTTAAATAATGATTTATAAAAGGAATGTACTATTCTGGTTGTACAATAGAGTGAATGTGTTACAATACCAAAAGATTCGAAATCATGTATTTTAATAAGTATTAAGAAACAGATTTTAAACTATTCATAGTATGTATGGATCAGTGAATATAGGCCTTTTCTTCATTTAGTATTTCAAATTATATTTTTTATTTATTTATTTATAAAAAAAGTTAACAAAAAAGTTTTGAAATTAAGTCTCTAATTAAAATGAATGATTTCGTTTGCCAATATTATATAAATATTCAAAATTAAAAGAGAGATAGCATGTTTTGTTGATTTTCTCTAAAAGTACATAACGAAACATAAAACTAATTCTTTTAAACAAATGTGAAAACTTGTGGTATCGAATACGTAAGCGTATATTTATGCGTGAGTAGTGCATGTAGAGGAAGATGCTCTAGAACTGAGTGACAATTATCGTTTCTTTCACTTAGACACCTCGTAAGTGGTAATTATTCGATGAAATTCAATAGCAAAGAGTTAAAAGAAGTAACCGCCAAAATTTGACGAAAATAGGAAGACTGGAAGCAGGGCAATGTGTCAAGTGCAGACAAGAGTCTTAATTGTATTGTATCCATCTTATGGAAGCAATGTAAAGATACTGAATCCGTAGAGAGAAAGCCTGAACAAGATCAAAGCCACGACAGCAAATGAAAAATCGACATTTGTCCATTGCAGCAAAGTGTTATGGGAGTTCGATAACTTCTCAGGAACTCTTGCCCTTGTGACCTTCATGAGTTTCAAGGGTCGCAGTGGGTTATACGAGAGAAGTTTGTTTGCAAGTTGATTGATTGGTCATGTCCAGCTCACTTCCGTTCACAGTAGAACCGGTTTAGCATTCTACACAGAAAATCGACTCTAACCATTCTACCATAGAACTGTTCTATTCAAGGATGAGTCCCGGTTTAGCCTAATCAATTCATCTCCACTTACGTTCATTTAGAAAAAATCAAGATACCCACTATTTGTCCTCCGAGAAAGAATCATTAAGACAGAGGAGGTTTGGCCAGCATCTTGTTGGATGGCCATACTACTTTTCAGAGGTTCTGTGACTTTGGAACCGTATATTTGCATTCCCAGGGCTACTACTGGCACTGATTTCCCTTATATTGTACAACAATGCGCATCCACATAGGCCTCGACGAATTTCTGAAACTTAGAATACTCGCCGGTTGAATGACCAATCAGATCGATCTAAATTCTGCAGATCATATCTTGTAAGAGCACCCTCCAACTCGCCTTTCACCTCACAGAACTATGCAGAACATGAAAACATTGCTGCAGGAACAGGAATAATTTTTCGGGAACTCTCAAATTGTCTAATGTCCAGTTTGAATTAAAGTTTCTAATATTTACGGGAAGAGTGAACCATATGTCCTTGTAGCCAGTTTCATGTCCGATATTGTAAGCCTCTACTGTAGAACTGGGCGCTGAGGAAAAAGATCAGGCATGGTTAATAAAATTCTTGTGTGTTTTTTGTACCTATACTTACATTAACACATTCAAACCTGTTCAATAATACTGAAGGTGGTAACCAAAAATAAAAATCTCTTAATCTTAAATAAAAATATAAACTAAAAAAAAATTATTGATTCTCACCAAAAATTTTCTTTTTTATTTCATTTAAAAGAGTGGGGTTTTTAATATTATCTTTAATGCATCCATGATAAAATGGATTATGAGAAGGAAATAATGTTGTTTGTTGCGCTTTTTAATTTTGTACTGTAGTGTGCAGGTTGGGCAAACTTAGATAGTAACTGGGTGTGGGTGGGTTGGAGATACTTGAGGCCCAGGTTGGAGAACTCACAGCTTTGTTGACACGGACAAACACCACACACATACAATTAGAGACATGCAATATTTTTGCATGAATCTATAATTATCTGTCTTTAAATGTTAAATATAGATAATTATAGATTCATGGAAAGGATTCCACATCTAAGCCGAAACCCCCCTATATTCAGCTGTGCGCAGGAGGCGCGCAATTTACTTCTTCTCCGGGTGAGAGTCTGTAGGCCAACTGACCATTTCTCCTGAACCTTTTTCCCCTCTTGCCAGTGGGTAGGAAGGAGCATGGTTACAGTACCATTATTAATATTAAACAAGGCAATTGAGAAATAGTTCTTAAAGTCAATAAAACCATATAAATATTTTATATTTGTGATAAAATAAAATATGGGAAGAAAACTTCTTTATAGCTGAAAATTACAAAGAACGTTTTACTTGTAAGTTTTTTTTTTTAATTATATCTAAAAATAATCGAATGAAAACGTTTTTACCCATATTCTGTTGCTATATTTATTAGTGTTTATTTTTTAATGCATTAAAAATAATATCCTAAATCCCTTGTTTACGATTTTTAAAAATTCATGCAACCAAAATAGTGAGTAGCTGTTAATATTCCACTTAGACATTACAAAATAATAACAAAATAGTTCAAAAATAACAATTACTGTATTTTCAAGAATTATTTAAAATTAAGACAGTGTATAAGAAATACCGGGTCATTCAGTATTCCTTCCCCCTCTTCAAGAGGGGGAAGTGTGGATTATAGAATTGCGATTTGCAAACTGTTTTAGAATTTTTCTTTCGATACATTGTTCTTTTTTATAAAATGCTTTGATTTTTACGACTTCCTTCAAGAGTGAAACAATTGACATTTACATTAAATTTCTTTTTTTTTATAGCTTTTACTACTGTATTACGCTTTGAAATGAATTTGTTTTTTTGGTGTTGTTTATAAAAGTATATTATAATATGTTCTTGTACAAAAACATGACTTTTAATTTGTATGCAAAATTGAAATTCTGTTAGTTTGTCTGTAATACAAATACATACCATT
Source organism: Caerostris extrusa (assembly GCA_021605095.1). NCBI lineage: Eukaryota > Metazoa > Arthropoda > Arachnida > Araneae > Araneidae > Caerostris > Caerostris extrusa. The sequence goes on along the minus strand of BPLR01006129.1, from coordinate 8,456 downwards.
AAGTTTCAAATGTAGCATGCGCATAGTCTATGTTCTACATAAGATCTTAAGGTACTTAAAAACTTGAAGATAATCCGTCTTCCCTCTGCTTGTTCGCCCCTTAACACTTTTCTGATGTGAAGGGGTGTTGATAAGGATTGCTCCGCTATAGAAATTAGTTTTTCCTGAAGCAGATTTATTTTTTTTATGACTACTACACCACACCATATTATTGAGCTTAGAGCTTTGAGCTGCCCTTTTACAGTTTTGGGAATGATGTTAGAGAAGAAGTCTGATTGGACTCTGTGACGCTCTACGGTCATAGGAGACCGGAACTTATGGCTTAAAGTAGATTCCGAACCACTACAAATATCCACGGTACCGCCGGGGATTCGAACCCGATACCTGTGGTACCGAGAGCCAGAGCGCTAGTCACTTGGCCATCAAGCCCTCCACTTTTTATGACTGAAAAGTGGTAATAAACCTTGATTATATATACCATACTGATTGCTAAGTGACATTTATGCTTTTCCTGTTAGAATATTTTGATTACGCATCAGTACATGATAGGCACTAAAGGTAAAAAATTATTTCCTAAGCGCATTATGCGCTGAAGCGTTATGGGGTAAAACTGAAACAAAAATCATGAAAATAAGTGACAAAATGTATTATTTTTTTTATAAATACTTTATCGCTAACAGATGTTTAATATAAATGAATTATTATAAGTTGGTAACTATGATATTATTACTGCAAACAATATTTTAAAACATTTTATTCTTGGGCCATTTCTCTCTATTGCTGTCATAACTAATATCACTCATGTGCAAGCCCCAAAGCTCAGCCAACACATTTGCAAGTTCATCATCTGCTAGAGATTATTAGATTGCATTTTTCTTTTTGTATTGCGAAAGGGTCCGCAGAACTATCGTCTCTACAACTCATATTACAAGGTTTTTTTTATATAATTAACAAAAAGCTATAAGGGGCCTGGCGCTTGTGCCACAGGCTTTCGTGTTCGAGTCCCGGCGGCGCCATGGATGTTCGTAATCCACTTTAAACAGTAGGCCACGGCCTAATGACTGTAAGACTAACAACCCTACCAGGTAAAAAGAAAGCATCTCTTGTTTTGGAATCTGCCAGTAGGTAGGGCTGTTGCGCCATTGAAGATAACATACTTTTATAATTTGTTTCTAACCTTTATACCCCACCAATACCAGCAATACATTTAATATAACATTGCCGATTGAAGTGGAGATGGGATATTGAAGAGCAGCTCTTGCCACGTGACTGGTGAGTGAGGTATCATTCTATACCGCGCTCTGGTGCATGATTACAGCTTTAGCGTTGAATCCCATCATGCGCTGGCGCGAAATCGGTGGCGAAAGTATTAATTTCTTCAATATAATTAAAAAATTCGGATGCATTTTTACGACTGATTTTTGAGATCATAACTCTCTGAGTTCGATGATATTTTCAATTTTCTTATATGACCAGTATAAAGGATTTATAAGGCGGGAGTTGTTGTTGCTTCTCTATCCCACTTGGCAGACATTTCTAGGGCCAAGCCCACGAGCCCATACGTACTCATGATTGAAGGGGAAGGAAGCAGCTTCTGTTGTGATGGAGCACCCGTAGGTAGAAGCCTGACTTTTGCTCCGTGACGCTCTTACAGTCATATGAAACCGGGACCTACGGCTTAAAGTGGATTCCGAACCACTACAAATACCCATGGCACCGCCGGGACCGAACCCGAAACCTGTGGCACCGTGCGCCAGAGCGCTCACTCGGCGGCCATTCAGGTCCCAAATTTGTGAATGCCAACGGCACTCGGTGTTCCCAGGTGGTCACCCACCCAAGTACTGACCGCGCCCAATGATGCTTGAGTGAGGGGAGTGAGGGGTTAAAAGCCTTAGGAGCAATAAATTCCAATTCGCCATTTGTTTAACATTAGTTATACTCAATTTTCAATACACACTCTTTTGAGTGTAAAATTTGATTAAATACATTTACTAGTTTCACAGAAAATCTACTTTGAAATGTGTTGTTGTTGTTTCTTGTTGTTAGACAGCAACATCTAGACCAAATTCAAGAACCCGTATGGTCCCATGGAAGAAGGGAAAAAAGAAGGGGCAGCTTCTGTTGTGATGGAGTACCCGTAGATAGAAGTCTGACTTACAGTACATAGAAGTTTGACTCTCCGTGACGCTCTACAGTCATATGAGACCGGGATCTACTACATAAAAGTGGATTCCGAATCCACTACAAACATCCATGGCACTGCTGAGACTCGAACCCGAAACCTGTGGCTCCGAGTTCTAGTCACTCGGCCATCAAGCCTTGGTTTAAAATGTGTTTTATGGTATTGCAATGTGAAGGTGTTTGGTAAGAGCAAACGCTCGTTGGTTCCAAATAATATGGTTCGTCCTTCATCTGCAGATTTTCGTAAATTAGCGTTTCCATAAATGATTTTTAATTTCAGAAAATTGTTTCCTTCCCTTGAAGAATGGGTAAGTAGATGCTTAGTAGAGGCAAAACAGAACGCTATTTATGTCCTGAATAAAATTTTTATTTCTATCTCTATCGGAACATAATTTTGCAAGAATACAGATTAGGATGCGTACGAAAAATTAAACGACATTAAAACTTATACATTTCAATAATTCTTTTTGTTTCATCAATAAATTCCCCTCATCTTCAATGCATTTCTACAGAAGTTTTAAAAGCCATTTTTGTTCATATGTAAATGGGGGGGCACTTAATAGGTCAAGATTAAAAATGTCAAAACATTTAAAAAAAAAAAAAAAAATCACTAAATGATAGCTAAACATTAACATATTTAAACATTAGCGACGTGAAAGCTAAATTTGTAATTTAAGTAATTGCTAAAGTTGTGCGACAACAATGTGTTCTGGTTATAAAAACAACATGCAAAATGTCAGAGCAAGTATTATTAAAGCTGTCCCGTTCCATTTTATTGAGGTTAATCGTCTGTTTACAGAACAGGCCATTCATCTCAATTAGATGGGTCCGGGTAATTAGTTTTGGAAGATAAATTAGTTTTAGAAGACAAAATAAGAACTACAAATTAGCATTTAAGTAAAATAAAAAGTTTTAAAATTTTATGCAAGCTTTTATGCAATTAAGATTTTAAAAGTAAATTCATTTGATACATAAGAACATAAATACATAAATAAAATAAATGTTTTTAAGGACATTTACGCTATTCTGTTGGCTGTAAGTTGAATAATTTGATATAGATCCCGAAGAAAGAATGAAAATGTGAAGAATATTATTGTAAAAATGAAGGGGGAAAAAACATGAGAAAAAGAAATAGATGCACGTAAAAGTATTGTTTATCGAATTCACCACCAATCGATGCATCGATTCAATTGCAGAAGTTGCACGGTGTGAATACGGTGGTTGTGGAACGATAGGGTTTCATTTCTGGCGAAAAAGTCACGAAGAATCAATGCAGTGTGAGTTGGCGCATTCAGTGTTTTCGGTACCCATCGAGATTTGACGCGTTTGAGTCCCTAAATGGAATTGACAGATCCTTTTGAAATTGCAACATCATCAGAAAGATCTCTAATTGTAAATCGACGCTTTGCAAACACCAAATCTTTAATTTTTTTGGACGTGAGCTTCGTCGGTTGATGACAGACCCTAGGGCTCTCCGTCTTCAACGCTTTCTCTACCTTCTTTGAACTGTTTATCCACTGCTATACATTTCTTTCCGATATAGGAATGCTCACCGAATGCTTTCTGCAACATTCTATACGTTTTCGCAAACGAAATCTAATGTAAGTACTTCGCTCAATGAATTCAAATATTTCAAAAATCGCCGAAATCAGTTTTAGCGTTTCACAAAGCCAAGCGTAACTCAAACACTCATGAATATTTTTACGTCACCTCGCACAGATGTCAAGGACAGTACCAACAACCTAAAAAGAAAAAGCAATTGTAATTCCATAAGCCCGGGAATTTTAAATTGAAAATGGATCTTACTTTTGGGCACAGTAGTAATTTTTGTGATCTGAAATGAATGAATATTATTATTCAAAATAATATTATTATTATATATATTATTTTATTTTTTATTATTTTATTTATTTATTTATTGTAAGATAAATTTTTAACTAGATACGAACAGATAGACTAACTAGATAAGTGAATAATTCAGCATTTAAATCAAAATGACAAACTTAAGACTGATTTTTAATAACGAATGAAATAAATTTTAGAATAAAAACAACTTCCCGTCCTCAAAATAACAGCTCTTTTTTTTTTTTTCAACGTTTATATGCAGGACAGGAAGTGACATCAATAAGAAGACACGAGAACAAAAGAACTTTTATTACTCCATAATAATAATTCTTTTTATAAAATAAAGAACCCGCACATATTTTCTAATATTTATTCCAGGCAGTTAAAAAATAATGGATCAATTTAATCTCGGAACGTATGGAAGAAACAAAAATCTCGTATTGAATCAGCTGGCTATCCCATTCAGTTGATGGATTGATTAATGTCTTCTGGCGCCATTTTTCTTTTTCTTTTTAAACAGAGGCTTTGTACGTGTGTCAAAGATTTTTTGACTTTTCATTGCAAGAAAATTTCCTTGATAATATTATATCCAATACCATAAAAAACTATTCTAGAAAGTTTATTTTTGAATATTATGTAATAAAACAATTTACAGCAATATCGACAATACCACAATAGCGAATTTTAGTGTTTAGAGATTAATTTGTTATATATATTTATTTATAAATATATCCAAAAAATAAAATAAATCCAATTTAATCATTGAATGTTTTTAATTTCTCTTTTTGGTAATTTAATTTGGAATAAAAACTGAAAGAATGTAAAAGAATTGGAGTGCAATTGTACAATTCCAAATTTTTAAAGGAAAGTAATTTTTATAGTAGAATATTATTCAAAATATAGCTACATATATTTGTGATGATCTGGGGATAAATTTAGTTCTATAGTAATTGCTTTATTTTTTTTTTTTTTTTTATGTTTGATACCCTTTATACAAATATAAATAATACATCAGTAGCATTTGTATAAAAATAAACTCTTTACATTTTTTTTTTTTTTTTCAGATTTAGTTTCAGTTTATATAACTAATGTATAAAATATATAATAATGTATTTATAGAATATATACCTAAATACCTAAAAAATTGAACTGAAGACTTGAATTTGGATTTTTACATTTACACACACATAAGAAAAACATCAATTCTGCTGAACATGATTAAAATTAATTCAAGAAAAAAACCATATTTCTTAATTGGTTTAAAATGGAAACAGGTTTTGGTTGAGGAACTGAACAAAATTGAACATTCTTGCAAAAAATAATAAATAAATAAATAGGAAAAGAAAATAAAAATAAAAAAAAAAGATTGAAACATACAGCTTTGTAGCGACAAGCATAATTTTTACTTGGGAATAAAATTGATTTTTGATATATGCCTCATACATTTTGGTTCTATTAGCAAAATCAAAATAAAATGACCTGAAATGGCTTTTTTAATTTAATCTGAAATTGATAAAGATTGATATAGATTGTTATTCTGATATCGGTATCTTCGTATTTTTTTTCTTCGTATTGATTTCAATAAAAAAAAAAAAAAAGGGCTAATCGATGATTGAAGGGGATTATTTAACATTTAAGAAAAAGCAGTGAGAAATCTTAAAACATTCTTTTAAAATGGCGAATTTGAAAGCTACCTTTTTGTTTTCATTACTGATGGTAAATTTTCTTATGGATGCAATATACACTTCATTTGTCAAAACGATTCTGAACAGTCATTTCGATCCATGATTTTCATTATAACCGTCCTTGTGAATTCCTTTGCTTAGGTTGTAACAACTGGCAAGGGATGGCAAAATGATTTCTGCAACTTATAATTATAAGTTTAACTTAAAATTAAACATTAAAAATGAAAATACAATGTCCATCTTTCATACCGGTTTATTATGTCATTTATCGTTTTTGTCTTTAACAATCTACTGATTAGCTATTTCATAAAAGCATCCGCTTGCCAATCCACAATAAGTACGGGTCTTTAAAAACGTGACTAACTTCTTAAATATCTTGCAAACATTCTATTTTTCATAGGAATGGAATAATTCGCCAATAAATCTTATACATCTATTCTGATATTTTGCAGGATTTAATTAAAAAATGTTCTCGTACGCTTGCAAAACACTATCTTTATGGTGGAAGCAAAAGAATCATTGCTGAGTTATGCTTCTAAACAATTACTTAAATGCATATAAACTCAGACTTACATGAAATTCTGTGTTTCAAGGACATAAAGCATTTTTTTTTTTTTTTTCCTTTTTCCATTATCTTAATCAATTGTACACACATACAAACAAAAGGACCTTACTTCATGAGAACACATTGTTAGGAAAACTACTAACAAATTTGAAATTTGTCTCTTGTTTTTTACCATTTTTTTTTTAAAATGTTTAATAATTTACTAGACACAATAAAAAAAAGATACTTTATAATTTGTAAAAAGCTTTAGACTCACATCGAATCATATAAAAAGAACACTCATTTCATGTAAAACAAAAACGAGAATGTAATTCATGAGGTATAATAAGAATTATTCCAAATAATAAAAAAAAAAATTTTACTGCAGCAAAATGAAAGTTTTCTTTTATTTTTATTTCATAGCTTCTTTTAGTAACATATTTCAAAATAATATCCAAACGACAAATAGTAAAGATGCACAATAGCAACATAATCAACGGATTTCTTTTTATATCTGTTTTTAAATAAGAAGAGTGGAATTTTTTTCAGCTGTTAATCTACATCATTACACATATGTAAATCTTTTTTTTTATTTTTATTTATTTATTTAAGAAAACCTTTTAAAAACTTATAAGTAAATTTTAAAATATTTTTTACTATTTTCAATCATTTATATTTGTTAAAGTTTTCTTTCAAAATATTGAAATTAATTTGATGGAAAATCAGTCAGTATGTTTTATACAGCATTCAGTTATTGTACCGTATGAAACTGGTTGAAGATTCGATTCGTGATCATTCGTATTCTGCGATGGTGTTTCATGCTGAGGAAAGCAGCTTGTATCTGGGTTGTTTCCCTAATACAAATATGGTGTTAACGATATGGGGAACTGACTTCTTCATGTCTCTCTGAAGGTACCCACACTGCCTCACAACATTTTTTATGCGATATTACTATTCTCTTATTACTACTATTTCAACACACTATTTATGATATCCAAAAATCGAATATGGAGACTTCCATTTCTAAGCTCTCATCAGTTCTTGACGTTAGCAAAAATGGCACTCATCTTGCTGAACACTATCAAGACTTGCAAAAATCCGCTATTTGGCATGCAGAAAATGTAAGCCTTTTAGGTCGCTGCCTATTGAAAACTATGTTATGCATAGTTTTACATATAAGAGATACTAGCCATCTAATGCCGATTTCTGGTAACTTTAATACTTATTCAAAAATCTAATACCCATGGCTTCGTTCATCTTCCCAAAAGAAATATTGCCAAAAATACAAACTTTTTCTAATGATGATCCAATGAAAAAATAATCAATTGATAAATCTCACTTTAGATGAGGGAAAAGTTGATGCTTCCTCTGATTCTCTTTGAAGAAAAACGTAAAACTTTCTAATACCAATACTATAATTATCGACCAAAATTCTCCTCTTCTTCAGTACTAATGATTCTAAAGCTGAAGCTATTGTTGGCAACATTAGTTCATTGAAAATAATATCTCTTTCTCATCAGTCTTTTGGAAAACAATTATAAGTAATTTTTAATAATTCTTCAATTCTAAAATATTCATTGTTATTAAATTCTCTATTGTTTATTAACTATATTTATACTTTAAATATAAATAAAAGTTCATGGATTAGACAATATAAAAAAACCGGGAAAAATCTTTTCTTTAAAATCCGTGACATTATTAATTCCATATTTTACATCTCCTATTATCCTAATTCTTGGAAAATTGCAATTATAATTCAAGTTTTAAACCTGGCAATGATTCTGCCAAACTCAATAGCTATCTCCTCCTTACTCTCTTTTCTGTAAGAAAATCGAGGAAAATTCTTAATCCTTAAATAACTTGAAATCTATATGAAAAAGAAATAAATTTACGAATCCACAACAATTTGGCTTTACAAAAACATTTCTACCCATCAACTTCTAAATCTCCCAAAAACTGTTTCTGAGGATTTCGGTGATTAAATTTGACACTGCAACTATCTTTCCCTAATTTTAACCAAAGTATTTAACAAGATATGGATTGATGGACAAGATTCATAAACTTATCATTTTAAACTGTAGCGACACCATTGATGGAAAAATGGAATGTACAGCCTCGAGACTTACTTTCACTGTTAAAAAGGGAATTTTCTCCCGCTAGAATATGAAAACAGAACAGTGAGTTGGTATAGCAATACATGT
>BPLR01006128.1:0-56946 GCA_021605095.1 Caerostris extrusa | reverse complement strand
AGTTACGCAGCCATTGCTTTTAAACAATGAAAAGTTAATTTAATTTCAAATTAAAAAGAATAGTTAACTTAACTATGGAAAACTTCAAAACAAAAAAGGTTTCAACAGATTGTTGTTTTAAAGGTATATTTAACCATAAGATTTGCTTGGGAAGGAAGGTCCTGTGGCTTAGAACCCAGAATTGGCTCCTTCTAGTGTCCTCAAACTTCCTCTAAAAACCTTCAGTCTCCAACCACTTCCACTGCTCCCTTACTTCCGCCCATTTACTCTAATGAGCCAGGGTCCTTTCAATGGGCGAGAAGATGCTCACCCATTCCACAGACCAGGAATGAAAATAGAGTAGCAGCCAATCATTCGCTCTAAGACATTTTTATTTATAATGTTTTAATGAGGGGGAATTGAAACGAAAAGAGTTTTCTGAGTTTTCTTTTTTTTTATACGTGTTTTATACTTATACGGCCATGCATTAGTTTAATTTGGGAGGTTTCAGTATTATTTTAGTTAATTCTTAAAGAAATGAATCCGGCCAACTTCGGGAGTTTTGATTTTTGTAGGTTCCTTTTATGTTGGAAAAATTTTAATTTTGAATAAAATCTTTTAATTATGATTTCCATTTATTGTTATTTTAATTATTATTATATTACTATTACCAGATAATCGAATATTCTCATTATCATTCCCAGGGTTATTATTATTATTATTATTATTATTATTAAAAAAGAGGGGCAAGATGGTCGAGGCTCCCTACAGCTCTGGAAAATATCTCCTGTCCCAGGGCCTTGGTCCCATGGGGCTGTTGCACTAATGGACAATGCTGGTAGTCACATTACGGTCATTTTTTGAAATCTTCTGTTAAAACGAAGGTTCCTGTGGATTCTAATATGCAAACTCCATGGCAGAGTGCCTGAAACCTAAGGAACTGAGCTCCAGAGATATCCCCATCAGGCCCCTTAAAAATAAAATTAAACATACTGACCGCATGTAAAATCTAAACAAAAGAATGCCTTACGTGTTCCACGAAGAACTGCTGTTGCACTAAAAAGAAGATTTGGTTTTTTGTCGTTAATTTTTTTAAACCATCGAAAATTAGAACGGGACTTCATAGTTTAAAGTGGATTAACTACTAACAAAACATCCATGGCAATTAAGTTATTAATTGAAGTTTAGTTAGTTAATTAACTTAAACAATAAAAGAATTCTAACGTTTCGATCACAAAGATAACTTCGTAACTCCAAATGTTAAAAACTAATGATAAAAATCCTCAAACTGCTCCTTTGCTCATAAGATTTTCAATGATTTGTTTTGAATAACTGCCAAGTTCTACAGTTAGGTTTCCTGCATTTTTCCTTACTTTTATATACAGAAGATCTCTTTCTAAAAAGTCTCAACCTTCTCGAAAACTCGCCTCCTAATCACTTCATCAAGTCCCTTTTACTGCCCATTTACTCTAATGAGCCAGGGTCCTTTTCAATGGGCAGAAGATGCCCACCCATTCCACCAACCAGAATGGAAGTAAAGTAGCAGCCAGCTATTCCTCTTAAGGAATTTTCTTTATTTAGAATGTTTTAATGAGGTGAATTGAAACGAAAGAGTTTTCTGGGTTTTCTTTTTTTTTTTTTATACGTATTTTATACTTATCCGGCCATGCATTAGTTTAATTTGAAAGGTTCCAGTATTATTTTAGTTAATTTTGAAAGAAATGAATCCGGCCAACTTCGTGAGTTTTGAATTTTGTAGGTTCCCTTTTATGTAGGAGAATTTTTAATGTTGAATAAAATTTTTAATTATGATTTTCAAGTTTGAAATAGTCTTATTTTTGGCAGTATGCTAGATAGATTTTTTTATAATAAGACGAACAAAGTATTTTGGAGATGACAAAATTTTTCGATTATTTCAATGAATTTCTATTTTTAGCTTCAGATAATTTGTATAAAATTCAATATTATTGGGTGTAGAAAATAAATATTATGTTAATTTAATTTACTGTAATATTACTTAAAATTTCCAATTTTTTTTTTTTCATGGGTATTTTTTTATTTATTTTTTGTTATTATTTGTTCACATGATTAGAGTACATATAAAGTGCCCTGATGACAGAGTGACTAGCGCTCTGGCGCTCTATACCGAATGGATTCAAGTCCCGGCGGTGACATGTATGCTTGTTGTGGTTCGGAACCACTTTAAATTTTAGGCCTGGCGGTCTAATATGACAGCGCTACATGGTAACAAGAAAAAACATCTCCTTGTCTCGAAATCTGCCCGTAGGTAAATGTCCTTGACCCACCATGGGACTATTGCGCCAATGAAGATTAGCTTATTGCCGATATTATTATTTGAGATATATTTTTTGTTGGATACAAGAAGAAAATTAAACAAATGATTATATATGCTTTACCAAAAAGCATGTATATTTTAACATAAATTTGATTTTATATTTAAAAGTTACCAATAAGCTTGTATACAGCTTATTTAATTTTATTTAATTATTTAATTTTTTTACGTAGCACTGAGCCCAAAACTTGTAACACCGAGAGCCAGAGTGCTAGTCACTCTCTCATCAGGCTCCTATAGGCTAATCTGAAATACTAAATTTAATAACAGATTTACTAAAGTATAAATTAGGAACAAAATTTTTAAATCGGTTTCTTTATGGAAACAATGGGTTTTTCATGCTTCCAAACGTATAAATATTCGTTATTAAGTAGATGCATAGTTAAGTCGGGTTTTTTATTGTTATTCAAATTCTCTAATTTAGAAAATGTCAAAATTCATATATTTGGTTTTTCATTGTGTTAAGTAAAACAATATTTTATTTAATACAGTGATGTCAATACTGTCCTTTCTAACATTTGGTGACAATTTTAGTGACATAACAGATTTATAACAGACTAACAGATTTATCAAAACAAAAGGACATTTATTTAAATGGTCCTTCTTTTTTAGAAATTTTATTTTAAAAATAGTAAGTCAGAGTACATTCTCAAGTTTGATTGTATTAACGTCACACATCAAATAAATAATAATATGTTAAAATTGTTCATACAGTAACAATAATAAACTAATGAAACAGACAAATGCCATACTTAAATGCTGATGATCATCCAATATTATAACCAAAATGTTTCAGTAAAACCTATAATATCGAATTATGCAACAATATGAACGAATATGAATGAACCATATATACCATTAAAAAAGCACGTTAACGATTACAGGTTATTATTTAAATATACGCTACTTTTCTAAAAACAGTGAAATTCAAAAATGTTTTGTTACAATGCATTTATTTTCTATTTAATATAATTATGAAAATGTATTTCTATTGTATTTAATATAATTCTATTGAAAATATATTTCTATTCTATTAATGTAATTCTATTGAAAAATGTATTTCTACTTATTTCTAAATGTATTGCTATTTAAAATGCATTTCTACTTCTATCTAAATGTAGTTCTATTGAAAATTTCTACTTCTATCTAATTTTTTTTCTATTGAAAATGTAATTTATTTTCTTGAAGTAATTCACGGATTAAATTATTTTATTATTCTCATTAATATTAATGCGTACAATGTGTATTAAATGTATTAGTTAAGTCTTAAAAATAATGTAGGCTTAAAGAATTTTACCAATTGAATATTTTTTTTTAAAGTACTACTTAACAAAAATCTTCAGTATTTTCAAAATGATGTTAATATATTAAAAAAATTCTTATTTTTTTAATTATATACAAATTTACATATATAGAGAACAATAATAAAAAGATGCAGAAAATAAAATAATTATAAATAAAAAGAAACATTTGCAAGCTTTAACTAATGCAAGAATGAATTTAATGCCATAAATTTAAGATTGTTTTTGTATATTAACAACAACATATTTTAAATAATAAAAAATTTGTTTATTTGTAGTATAATTGGCAAATATTGATTATGCTTGGAAGAATAAGTGGTGTTCCTTTTACTGAAATTAGTTTGTAAATTCCTTGATGTTTCGTAAATAGAAGTGTAAGAACGAACCATCATGCCATAAATTGAAGATTGTTTTTGGTCGATTAACAACCAAAAGTTTTAAATAACGTAAAATTTTTTCAGTTCTAGTATAATTGGCTAATATTGATTATGTTTAGAAGTGTAAGAGATGTTCCTTTTTTTAATTTTTTTTTTTTACTGAAACTAGTTTTGAATTTCGATGTTTCGTAAAAAGAAACACTTTTTTTTATCAATTGTATAATTTGTCTCACAATGTTCAAACATAGAATATTGTTTATCAAATATCAGCCAATGTATTCAAAACTTATTTCTTGGCAACGTAAAATTTCAGTTAGAAATCGTATAGTTTATTCAAATCAAAACAATCACAAAAACTCCTAAGGTCTTTTGACATTAAAAGAATAGATTCCTTTCGATGTTATCAACAAACCGACAAGAAATATCGACGAAATCATTTCTTTTTTTTTATTATTATTCCACGAAGTTTGTACAGCCACAAAAAAAAAGGAACAACAAAAAAATACATTACTTTTTGATCTCTTAAAATCTTTGGAAGAGAAAAAGTTAAAATATATTTTTTTTTTATCAATTTACAGCGCATGCAGATGTTTCTTAGAGCTTAAGAAAAGCTATCAAAATGGATGATGAAAGCCAAAGTAAAAAAAAAAAGAATTGAAAAAAAGAATAGCATTTTCCTCACGTTGCCACATTTTTTTCTTCTTTTTTCTTACGTCAGAAAGAAACCCTCACAGAAAAAGAAAAACTTTCAGAGAGAAGAAGAGATAGAAAGAAAAAAAGTGATTATCTAGACCCGGACTTGGAAAAAGATATTATGATCGATAATCGGTTTAGCGGCAGGGTCCGAAAACGTTGAGAAAATCAAAGCTTAGAACAACAGTAAACAAAAGAAATGGTTGGTTGCAGACGATCGAAGACTAGGAGAAAGCTGTTGCCATTTACAGGTGTGTAAACTTTTAACGTTCGGATCAAAGATCTTCAAAGCAGGAAAGAATTGATCGATACCAAAAGAACAGCTTTTCTTTTTTCGCCTAATTTTGAGGTTTTCCTTTGGTTCAGCAATATTTTCCCAGAATAACACAACCCAGAAGGCTGTTTATTTATAAATATCATAAAAACACTTCAGGGAGAAAAAGCAATATTGTTGAGAACGACAGAATGGTAAGTGGTATGAAAAGATTTGCTTCCCTACATTCGCAAGTGACATCAGCTATCTCTATCAATATATTTGGTTTTCGTCATACATATATTTATACATTGATTTCGTTTTTTTTTTCTAAAGTTTAAACACAAAATTTTCCAATTTCTTTCATAAGTAAAGCGTCTAGGTTAAATATTTGTCTTAAAATTTAACTATTTTTTAGTTATATTAGTCATTAATATATATATATATATATATTTAAATGATTTAATCAAAAAACAAAATTAAAATTGTTAAATGTTAGAATTTTTGAAACATATTAGTTATGAAATAAAACAGGCATTTAGTCTTTTTTTTTTTTCTATTAGCACAATGTTCTTTACATTGGCAGTAAGAAAATTCAATAAAGATAAAAATTCATTCAAGAGTCGCCAAGTCGACAATTTTATTTCCAAAGCACAAATAGTCTAAGTTACCTCTTATGGGTTTTTCCATTTAAGTGGGCACAGTTAATAAGTCGTCAATTTTTATGTTGGATTTTTTGCATTTCTTTAAATACAAAACTTACTTTATCTTTACTTACGATAGAAATTGATAAGTTAAATATTTAACTTAGTAAGTAAGTCTAGGTTCAGCATTTATGGTCTTGAAATCAAATTAATTATTTTACATATATGTAAATATGATTTAATGAAACAAAAAATTAAAATCGTCGAACGCTATTATATTTTTCAAACATATTAGTTATGAAATAAAAACATGCTTTTATCTTTTTTTTTTCTCTTAACATTATGTTATTTATGTGTGTTTACGATAGTGTAGCTTTCTAAGGATTACTCCTAAATACACAACTTCGGTTGACAATTGATAGGTTGATTGCGATATTTGGAGTATTGTACCACCTTTTGGGAATAAATATTAATGTTCCAGTCATATCAACATTATGCTGGATTTTCTGAATAATGAGCCAATTATACAAATCAGTTAGATAACTGAGATAATTTACGATAGATATGTTTTTGTGAATGTTTTTCTTTTCTTTTGATAATTATTCGCCTTGATAAGAATTTATATAAGTAATTTAATTACAAGATCATATTTTTTGTTTGTTTTTATAATTATAAATGAAAAATATTTATAAAAACAATACAAATTACAGGATGACAAATTCCATGAAAAAATTGTTAGAAACCTATTAAATATAAGAGAAAAAATTTCTTTAAAACTTTTCAAATTTGTAAAAAATTGGAAAATTTTTAAAAGTTAAATTTTTGTTTAAAAATATTTTTTTATGAAGCAGACATTAATGCTCATTACTCATAAGAGCTTATCACTCTGAGTATAAAATTAAACATAATAATAATAATCTCAAAATACGTAAGTACGCATTATTAAAATTCTTCTTTTAGAAAATACCTTCACAGAAAGGAAAGTATTATCAACTTATCGTATAGTTTTCAGTTGAACAGAAAATAAAGTAAAATAGAATATATACTGTAACCATCTCAATCACGAGACATCTACGTTAGTCGTTAGTTGATTAAAAAATACTTGCAATCACCATAAATCGCAAATCACAAACTTAATCAAACGGCTGACAATCAGAAAAGCCAGCCTATCACGAGAACATTTGGCGATTATCTTGGCGCCAATTGAATAACAATAGCCATGGTATAAATAAATATCACAATTTAATTTTATTTAGAAACGTTTCTATTTAAAATATGCAAATTACATTAAAAAGTTTATTTCTCACTCAATTGATTATCTTGCTTTTTAAAAAAATCATAGGATTGTTTGGAGAACTCCAAACAACACATCTTATTTTACTTCGATTGAACTAAAAATAAAGTAAAATAGATATATACTGTAAAATTCTCAATTTACGGCACGTCTACGTTAGTCGTTAATTTATTAAAACTGCTGCAATCACGATAAATCTCCAACTTATATCGCAAACTTTAGACAAACGGCAGAAAAATCTTTCAATCAGTCTATCACGAGAACATTTGGCTACTATCTTGGCGCACATTGAATAACAAGAGCCATAATAAAAGGAAATATCATAATTTAAAACTTACTTAGAAATGTTTTTATTTAAAATATGCAATTTACATTCAAAAATGTATTTCCCAGTCAATTAATTATCTTAAATTTTAAAAACATGTTCTGTTTGGAATTCGCTAAGCAATCCTATCTTATTTTACTACAGTTGAACTACAAATAAAGTAAAATAGGATATATACTGTAACCATTTCTATCGTGGCACATCTGCGTTAGTCGTTAGTTGCTTTCACTCACGATATATCACCAACTTTAATTAAACTGCCGACAATCTTGAACAGGATCAGTTTCAGTCAGCCTAACGCGTGAACATTTGGCGATTATCTTGGCACCGATTGAATAACAAAAGCCGTGGTATAAGTAAATATCATAATTTAAACCTTACTAAAGTTTCTATTTAAAATATCCAATTTAAATTCAAAAATTTATTTCCCAATATGTGCTGTTTGATTTCTCCAAACAAATATCAATATATATTTATATTTCTTTTGATTTTTCCACTATTTAAATTATAAATTAAACGGAATCTTACCTTTATACTTTATACACAATGTGTTGAAGTTGACTGGTTAAAAATTTATTTCCCAATATGTGCTGTTTGATTTCTCCAAACAAATATCAATATATATTTATATTTCTTTTGATTTTTCCACTATTTAAATTATAAATTAAATGGAATCTTACCTTTATACACAATGTGTTGAAGTTGACTGGTTAGTAAACGTAACTCCATATTTGTCGGTTCACCAATCTAAAATAAAAAAGAAATTTGATTTATAACTATTTTTTCATATCTATGTTATAAGAATATTTTTAAAAAGCAATATATATAAGCAGAGGTATGAACGGGTGACATTAGAAATCGGAAAATTATGTTATTAGATCATATTTAGTTTAAAATATTAAGGGCCTGAAGGCCGAGGGACTGGCTCTAGGTGTCACAGGTTTAGGTTTAAGTAACGGTGGTGCCATGGGTGGTTGTAGTGGCTCAGAACCCACTTTAAACAGTAGGTCCCTGTCTAATATGATCGTAGAGCGTTATCGAGGTAGTGTTACTTGCGTGTGTAGCATATCTTCAAATTACACGTGCCCCCTGGTAGTGCTAAATGAGTAACAGCGTTCGTCGGTGCAGCCCACTTTGGTCTGCTCACAGGAACATGGTCAAAATGATACAATACTCCACACAATTAAAAAAGAGTTTTTAAATATTATATTTCTCAATAGAATATTTCCTTAAATGTTAAAAAAAAAAAAAAAAAAAATCAAGTGAAAAAAATTATGACCTACACTTAGTTTTATATATCTCTATAGATTGCCTATTCTTAAAAGATTTTAATACAAATGTTAAAGAGTATTAACTCTTTTACCTGTGCTTAGGCACAACATTTTCTTCAAGAATTCATTAAAATCAGGAAATTATAGATGATAGATTATTAGTATTAAATTATACATCTCCGTGTAATGAATATTCTTAAACTTTTTAATAAATGTTGTAAAAAAAATATTCATTAATATTCAACTTGCTTTAATTATAAAAATTCCTCAAAAGAATTGTACCTTTTTCTACCTTAAATTTACCATTCAATATGAAACCAGAAATATGTCATACAGGTTGTGTCAATACCAGGTTTGCAAACTTATAGGAGGGATATTGTATACAACAAGACTTGGTATCGCGTAGTAATATAGTCGGAAATACTTCATTGTGTCATGCAGAAGACACCAAAAATGAAAGGATACCAAGTATGGTCTATTAACCAGAATATTTTTTTTTTCTTTCTAATGCAGCTGGAAACACAGACAGCTTGGTCTTAGATGCCTTACACCTCACTTTGCATTACCCAGGGGGTGTAACTTGAAGATAAGCCACGGACGCGGAGTAACAATGCCCCCGCAACGCTCTCTTATTAGACCGGGACCTACTTTTTAAAGTGGATTCCGAACCACTACAAACAACCATGGCACTGCCGGTACTGAACCCGAACCTTACCGAGTTCGCCAGCGACTCAGCCATTCAGGCCCTTAACCAGAACATACCAACAAGGAAATTTGGTTCACATCTCCAACGCAAGATATCCACAATATTCTTGAGATTTGGGGCGTGTTTGATTTCCTCAGCTGCTGTTGCCATGCCTACAGCCAATACTAATGCCAAAAATATGCTACACCATAAAATACCATAATGCCAAAAATATGCTATACAGGTTGTGTCAATATCAGGTTTACAAACTTTTAGAGGGATCGGGTGTACAAGAAGACTTGGAATCACGTAGTAATATAGAGTCAGTAAGGATTTCCGACATTGTAGTGTGCGCAGAAGACACCAAAAATGAAAGGACACCAAGTTCCTATTGACCAAAATATACCAACAAAAGAGACGTGATTCTCATCTCTAATGCATAGAATCACGAATATTTTGTTTGATTTGGGGGCATGTCTGATTTCCTTGGCTGCTGTTGCTATCCTACAGCCAGTTTCTTCTCACTGCCATTGGAAATGCCAAACTAATGCCAAAAAATATGCAGCAACATTAAATACCATAATACCAAAAATATGCTATTATACTTCTTGTAAATACCAGGTTTACAAACCCATAGGAGAGATTGGGAATATAAAAAGACTTGGAACCATGTAATAATATAGAATCGGAAATGTTTCCTAACATTGTGGTACACCCAGAAGACACCATAAATGAAGAAAGGACATCAAGTGCGGTTTATTAACCAGAATAAACCAACAAAAGAAACATGGTCCAAATGGCCAACGCATGGAATCCAGAATATTCTGGAAGATATGGCGCATGTCTCGGATTTCTTCGGCTGTTATTGCTATGACTACAGCCAGTTTCTCCCTCACTGTAATTGGAGAGGTCATAAGTCTTACCTTTAGAAGATGAAATCAAAATCACTGTCAGTTCCGAAGAAAAACTAATTCACGCACCACCAAGCCTGATCTTTGGGGGCCAAATACATGGCGTCTAAGTGGTTATAGTCTTATTGCTGAAATGAGCTAGCACGGCCAAAAAGCTTATGGCTGGGAATATATACAACCGATACATTCCACATAGAAGCAATATGCGGTTCCTTAATATTCTGCAGCTACAGATCCTTATTTCATAACTTAATTTTTCTACCTAAACTTTTTATCATCCAATATAAAACCAAAAATATGTTATAAAGGTTGTAACAAAACCAAGTTTACAAACTTTTAGAAGGACTTGGTATTCAAGAAGACTGGGAATCATGTAGTTATATAGAGTTAACAATGCTTCCCTGACATTGTGGCATACTCAGCAGACACCAAAAATGAAAGAAACCAAGTGAGGCCTATTAACCAGAATATATAAACAAACAAACATGGTTCACATCTCCAACACATGGAATCCCGAATATTGTGGGGTACATGGGGTATGTCTCTAATTTTCTCTTTCTGTTGCAATGCCTACAGCCAGTTTTTCATTGTAAATGCTTTACACCAGCGTCTTGTTGTGTCTGCAGAAGAATTCAAGGCTTAGTAGTTCCTGCTATTCAGAAGGCCAATTCACTGTACCACCAAGCCTAATCTTTAGTGGGCAAAATGCAGCGTCTAGTGACTAATGACTTTATGACTGAAATGAGGGACGACGTGCAACAATTTATGGTAGGGAGTATATATTATTCCATACGTTCCTCGTAGAAGTGATATGCGCCGCCTCGTTTATTACATTCAGCAGCTCCAGATGCATATTGGTTAACTTCACATTCGTATTATTAAACAACCGATTTCTGCTACATTATTGTATGAAAGTAATAATCTCTGCAACACATGGGAATATGTTTAAACGCAAAGCTATATATCTCACATGGAATTGAATGTGATTCAGAATCCCCTTGTTGTACTCTATCCCTCCTGTTTGTAAGCCTATTATTGAGATATCATCTAGATTTATGTATCATCTATGTTGATGTATTTATTTTTAATTACGAATTACATTTTTCTATTTACAAAAAAATCCTTAATTTAGAAGTTCTAAATACAAATTAATTTATAGATAAGTTTTAAATAAGTATTATTATAAATATTAAAAAAATTAAAATAAGTATTTGATTTATTATAAATTTCATATTTTATTGTTACCTGAACCATAAGAGAGATTGCCACAAGACCCTGTGACATTTGGGTAGCTTCGCTCATATTTCCATAGAGATCTGAATTGTAGCCATAAATTTGCACCTGCATATAAAGAAAACAACACTTATTAGTGATTTACTATCATAATAAAAGTAAATGTTTGAAAATATTAAGTGCGTTAATTTATTTTTCTCTTTTCATACTTTTTTTTAATTCCAAAGTTGAAGTTTTGGTTTAATATGAAACACAATCTTAGATTTAAAAAATATTGTAAGAAAAGAAATTAAATGCCTGTAATTAACTTCAATACTTAGTTAAAATATATTTCAGTGAAATTTATTAAATTTATTATAAATTTTATATCCAAATTATATAATCGAACATTTTTTTTTAAATCTCTGTATTGCTCAAAGTTCTATACAAGTGAATCGTGAATTGAGGAACAAATACTAGAATTTAAAGAAATAGAAGATACATGCTCATAATTAAATTCAGTATATAATTAAAATATATATCACAGAAATTGAATTAATTATAAATTTTTAATCCCATTAATATTATCAAACATTTTTAAATCTTCGTGCTGCCGAAAGTTCTGTAGAAATGAATCACGAACTGAGGAATAAATACTAGAATTACAAGACATTTAAGGTAAATGCCTATAATTAAAGTCAGTACTTAATTAAAATATATTTGATGGAATTTGATTGCCTTTATTATAAATTTCATATCCTATTAATATAATCAAACATTTTTAAATCTCTGTACGGCACAAAGTTCTATACAAATCAAACTATGAACAAATATTAGAATAACCTAGGAGGTTTTAAACTTTTGCTTTTTTCAGTAAGATGATTTCATGGTATATGCGCAAGAAAGAAAAAAAGAAGACCACATAATTCCTTGTTTATTTATAAATGTTTAAAATAACATAAATCACTTCAATTGTATTAAGAAATATAAAATATATATTTAATGTCCCTAAAGCCATTAAATAATAATAAAATACTTTATGAAGTATAGCTTTTATTATTCAAATATTATATTAATAGATGAATAATTAATCTATACAATAATTAAATATAGTAATTAATTCAATAATTAATATTCAATAATTCAATATAATAATTGAATTATTAAAAATATTGTCACTACAAATATTGATGTGCGAATACACAGTGCAAACAGCAATGATAAAATTGTCATACAATTGAAAGAAATATTTAATTAATATCCATTACACATTTAAAAATAAACAACCAACATTTTAAAATATCTCATATGGCAAATGTTACAATTGCTTTCCTTATCAAAACTTGTGACTACTGAGTGATTCACGGTACTGTGACTAAAAATTATGATGTATACCAATTAAATTTTGATTTTGATTTTTTATTTTGCTACCCTAGTAATCATTTCCTCTACATTTCAGAAAAAAATTTTGTTGCTGTTATAAAACAATTATGAAAATTAAATTAAATAAAGTTTACAACTTTATCTGAACCATAAGAGAGATTGTAATCAAGACCTCAAGGTCTTTTGATCACAAACGTGTTAGAAAATGTAACGTATTTCATATTTATAATTGTGTTTGTTAAGCCTAATATTAAACTAAATTTACATTACGTTTAGAAAACTACTACAATGTATTGAATAAATGCAAATTAGCCTTCAGTCAGAATAAGTCCTTTATAATTTAAGTAAAGACTTTTAATTGTTTAAGTACTGAAAGTATGATGAATTTAAGAACTGTACACATACATTTACATTATGTTTCCAATATTAATGTCTGACATAAAATGTATTGCATAAATAGAAATTAGCCATCAGTCAATATGCGTTCTTTATAATTTAAATTTTAAATTAATATTAAATAATATTATTTAATAAATAATATTAATAAATAATATTATTAAATTAATATTAATTAATATTATTTAATATTAAATTTTTTTCTTATCCAAACTTATGACTACTGAGTGATTCGTGGAACTGTGATTAAATTTCATGGTATATACAAATTATTTGCTGTTCTCATAATAATTTTTTTAATTAAAGAGGAAAGTAACTGTTGTTGTAACTTTAAAGGTTTTTAATTGTTGAAATATTGAAAGTATGGTGAATTCAAGAACTGGCACATTATACACTTACTTTGTGTTTCAAAAACAAATGTCTAATACACAATGTATTGTATAAATACAATTTAGTCATTAGTGAGTATGCGATCTTTGTAATTTAATTAAAAAACAGAAAGTTTGTTGTATAGTAGAAAGTGTAGTTATTACAGAAAGTATAGTGGTTCAAGAACTGGACAGAATTTGGTAAAACATTAAAAAACTTGATTATGTCCAGTATTAAATGGCGCATTTCTTTGTTTATTCGAAATTATCACTTGAATATACAACAATTTTGATGCAATATTCATTTTATGTCAGTGTCAATTAAAATATCTATAAACAAAAAAACGCCTTTTGAGCTATTTCCATTTTGTAAAATATAATATCTGTATATCATCAGACACTGCCTAATTTTCTTTAAATAACCAATTAAAAAGTGGTTATGTAAATAAGCAAGCATGTGTGCAAAATTTGAAAGTTTACTACTACTTTACTCAGGATTATATGAAGTTGTTTGAGAACATTATATTAATTTAATAGTTTATGATAATTTATATTCATATTTTGTAATCTAATAGAAAAATATTTAGTACAGGACAGAGAAGATTAACTAGTCATTTTAAGAGAAAGAAAAATGTTAATTGAAACACGTCTGGAGAACTTAAAATTCAATCTAGGGCTCTTAAAGTTTTAGATGGAGTTAATTTGATATTAGCGTCTACGACCTTAGTGCATCATAACTTTTATTTACTAAGCTGGTTTGTTTAATGATATAACATAATCTTTCCAACGTCTCTCAAGCGAAATTAATTAAAAACTCTAATGTTTTCAACATATGCAAATGAAATATTAGGTATGAGGTACAAATACAAAGCAAATTTAATTTACTTGAAATTTAAAAATTTTAAAGTATTATTCTATTAAAGAAATATTCATTATTTTTTTATTATTAAATTTATTCTTTTAATATAATGAATATTTCTTTCTCTAGCAATCAATATTTTTTATGTATTTTAATTTTGATATTAGCGTCTACGAACTTAGTATATCATAACTTTAATTTAACTTTGTTATTCTTTTTTAAATTTACTTGAAATTTAAACGTTTAAAGTATTATTCTATTAAATAAATATTCATTATTTTTTATTATTAAATTAATTCTTTTAATATAATGAATATTTCTCTAAACAATCAATGTTTTTATATATTTTAATTTTGGTATATTAGCTTAACTTTATATTTAACTTTTTTTTTTTTTTTTTTTATTTAATTTACATGAAATTTAAACGCTTAAAGTATTATTCTAATAAAGAAATATTAATTAATTTTTATCAACATGCTTCAAAATTTTTCAACAACGATATTAATAGCTTTTGCTTATTAATAATTTATTTATCATAAGCACATGCACTTTGTTCGTTTCTGTCATCTAATACTTTAAAAATTTTAAATTTCAAAGAATTTTAAGTGACACTTTCAATAGTCTTCCTGGACATTCCAGAAAAGGAGAAAACCTTTTTATTTTCGTTTTAATCATTCGGGAGTATTAAATGTCAGTACATTTAGAGCACTTCACACTGACCAAAAACGAAGATTAACAACAAAAGCTGAGAAGATTACTCAATTTTGGTTTGATTATATTTTATCAACATGTTTCAGATTTTTTCAACAACGATACTTATAGTTTTTGTTAATTAATTATTCTTTTATTTATCATAAGCACACGCATTGTTGTTCGTTTCTGTCATTTTAAGATTTCAAAGAGTTTTAGGTGACATTTAAATTTATACCTGGACTGGCCAGGAAGGGTTTGGTTTAGTTGTACGGTCAATTTGTGCACACTTTGAACAAATTAGACCGAGACCTACACTTTAATGTGGGATTCCGAACCATTCACAAATATCCATGGCATCTCCAGAATTCGAATCTGAAGGTTGTAAATGTACTATTTTCGAGTTAAACAATTTATGATTTCCGAGTTTGCAAATGAGAGATTTACGATTTTCAAGTTAGGTAATAAGCGATTTATGATTTTCGAGTTAGTAAATGAACGATTTGCGATTTTCCAGTAGCAAATGAACGATATACAATTTTCTAGTTAGCAAATGAACGATATACGAAGTAGCAAATGAACGATATACGATTTTCGAGTAGCAAAAAACGATTTTCGAACGAACGATTTTCGAGTAGCAAATGAACGATTTACGAATTTCGAGAATTTAAATAAACGATTTACGAATTTCGAGTTAGCAAATGAACGATTTACTATTTTCGACTTAGCAAATGATCGATTTACGATTTTGAGTTAGCAAATGACCGATTTACGATTTTGAGTTAGCAAATGACCTATTTACGATTTTGGAGTTAGCGAATGAACGATTTTCAAATTTCGAGAATGTAAATAAACGATTTATGATTTTTGTGTTAGCAAATGAACGATTTACGATTTTCGAATTTGCTTATTTGCAAATATATTCAACACTAAATAACAGCTTCAAAAATGGTTCCGATTCAGATTTTATGCATAGTTAAGTAACAAAACATGAAATTTATTCAACTTCAAAACCTGTCGTAGCAAACATCTCAGAAGAGGTTTTACGCGCAACATGACTGGTTCGAAAGGATATCCAAAGTATTTTAATTCCAAATTAGACTTTTGACGAAATTGAATCGTAGCATTCAAAATGAATGCATTGTGTTTATATAAGTAATATGTATTTTTCCCCACCATAGAGAGATGCAAATCAATGTTCACAAGACCGTAAAACATTCCTCGACGAAAATGCGTTAAAAAATTATGTGAATGTTTTTCTGAAGTTGTCCCCCCACATACATGGGAGAGGCAGAGGATTGAAAACTGCGGCTTGTGCCAAAACTGAGGCATTTAGCATGGAATCATCATTTGTGCCACGAATAAAATCCAAGAAGAAAATGAAAAAGAAGAAAAAATTGGTACCACACGCATTCTGCGGAAAAGAAACGAAAAACTTAAGCGAAAATAAAACTTCTGGATCAATAAGTAAAAATATTTTAGCAATTTAAAAGAAAATAACAAATGACAACTTTCCAGATAGCAAATGAACGATTTACGAATTTCGAGTTAACAAATATACGATTTACGAATTTCGGGTTTGCAAAGGAACGATTTACGATTTTTGAGTTAAAATGAACGATTTACGATTTCCGAGTTTGCAAATGAACAATTTACGATTTTCCGAACGTTTTCGACTCAAAATGAACGATTTACGATTTAGCCGATTTTCGTTAGCAAATGAACGATTTACGATTTCCGAGTTAGCAAATGAACGATTTACGATTGCCCAGTTAGAAATGAACTATTTACGATTTCCAGTTAACAAATGAACGATTTACGATTTTGAATTAAAAATGAACGATTTACGATTTCCGAGTTAGCAAATGAACGATATACGATTTTCGGGTTAGCAAATGAACGATTATGTTTTCCGAGTTAGCAAATGAACGATTTACGATTGCCCAATTAGAAAATGAACTATTTACGATTTTCCACTCGAACGATTTACAAATGAACGATTTACGATTTTTCTTAGCAAATGAACGATTTACGTTTTCGAGTTAGCAAATGAACGATTATGTTTTCAAGTTAGCAAATGAACGATTTACGTTTTTCAAGTTAACAAATGAACGATTTACGATTTTTTGAATTTGCTTATTTGCAAATATATCCAACACTAAATAACAGCTTGAAAATGGTTTCGATTCTGGTTTTACGCACAGTTAAGTAACAAAACATGAAATTTATTCAACTGCAAAAACGTGTCTTAGATTTATTTTGGAATGTCCTATCGGAATCTCTTTTACGCACAATATAACTATTTCGAAACGATATCCAAAGTATCTTAATCCCGAATTATACTTCTACCAAAATTGAATCGTAGCATTCAAAACGAATGCATCGAGTCTATATAACAGCTCTGTTTTCCCCACCCTAGAGAGATGCAAATCAATGTTCACAAGACCGTAAAACATTCCCTGACGAAAATGCGTTAAAAATTATGTGAGTTGTCCCCCTCACATACGTGCATGCCAAAGCTGGTAGTGGGGAGGAATCGAGGATTGAAAACTGCGGCTTGTGCCAAAAACTGAGGCATTTTAGCATGGAATCATCATTTGTGCCACGAATAAGAATCCGAGAAGAAAATGAAAAAAAAAAAAAAAAAAAAAAGAAAGAAAGAAAGAACTGGTACCACACGCATTCTGTTGGGAAAACAAACAGAAAAAAACTAAAGGCGGAAACAAAACCTCTGGAGCGTCTCGCCCAAGTGTACTTTTCTTTTTTTCTGATATTCTTTTCATAATGTGCAGTTTTTTCTCGAGGGTAAATCTGACTTTCAAATTGAGGAAGAAACATTTGGACTTATTCTAGGGACGCTCACGGGCAATAAAGTATGTAATCTCCTCTTCTTGAAAATTTTATGTATTTTTCTTTACTTTTTTTTTCTTACCTCCCATCTTTTTGAATGAGAGAATGGCAGCAGTGCTGGAAATCTCTGTGGAGCGAGTCGTTAGTGGGTAAGGTTCGGACGTGGTTCTTATACTTTAAGAACATTCGAACATATTAAGACTGCATGTCAGCGAGATCTTTTCTTTTCTTTTTTCAGTTTACGGAAGATTCTTAAATAACTGCGTCCAGGAGTGAGTTCGAATGTAGAATGGAAGATTTTCATCTGATCCGATTACCAGACGACTTTTTTTTTTTATTTCGTGTTTGTAGAAAATAAACTATTAGAGGGAGGGAGGGGGGTTGTAAGTTTATTCAATGAAATATTCTTTTTGATTCTTTTAATAATGCATTATTTGTTATTAAGATTTAATTATTTTATTTACTTAAATATCCTAACACGTAAACAATAAATGTGAAATGTTGTGAAATTCATATAAAAATAATAGCTAATAGAAGTCTGACAGATAAGGTCATCAGGCTTCCTATTGGTTGGTGTTCTAAGAAGTGAGATTTTATATCCATTTAACAATTTAATAGCGTCATTTATATTTATTAGACTAAATTTCATTACCTTAAATATCTAATTAATTAAATATTCTTCGATATAATTGAACTTGAATAGCACATGGTTATTAAGTAAAAGCTTGACCCATTTGTACAACGACAAAAACAAAAGTAAAAAACTATATTTTTAGCATTCAGATTTTTTATCTGACATAAGGTTCAGACAAAAGATAAGCATCATAGTTTTCTTTTCTAAAGTCAAATTAGATTTTTAATAAAAATTCAAATTTTTTCCAGCCGCAGAAGATTCTTAAATAACCGCGTCTGGGAATGTGTTCGAAAGTAGAATGGAAGATTTTCATCTGATCCGATTACCAGAAGATTTTTTTTTTTTTATCTCGAGTTTGAGGAAAAGAAACTATTGGGGGTTTTCATATGAATGTTATATGTATTTTAGTTCATTGGAATATTATTCGAAAGTATAATGAAAAAGTATTTGTTATTAAGATTCAATTAATTTTATTTTCACTTCCTTGTTGTTATTGCTTCTTATTCCATTTGGTAGACAGTAACATTTAGACTAGAGGCAGACAATTCAAATGATCTTGCGGGCCACTTTCGAAATGTATCATAACTCCTCGGGCCGCATATAGAATTATATATCCACATATTAGATTTAGACCCACTATAGACATTTTTTGGAGTGAAAATTGAAACATAATGAATTATTATTTTTGTGTTTACTATTATTCTTGCTTGTAAACATAGATAAAATAATAATTTTCTAATGAAATACATAACACTAAAAATTAAATATAAAAATTATAAATATAAACGAAATAAAAAAATTAATTCTTTAAAAAATTTATTTTACCAGAGCAATATTTGTTTCTCCACTCTTTCACTTAGCTTTGCAAACGATGTCAATTTGGGTATTTGCACATCGAAATTGGTGTTACAAGTTAGCTGCTGTTATGTTTTTGAGTGTGTTTTGTGTTAGGTTAATTTCATTTTCGAAAAAAAAAAAAAAAACGTTTCACAGTTGTAAGTTGAACCAAAAGCTCTAAAAATTTTAACTAAGAGTCTGATTTGCTCTGCTATAAACATTCAACTGTGCGTATCTAGGGATGGTAACTGCGTCACTGAGGTGACTTAAAGTAAAATATAGACCCTGTTACATTATATGTTCCAAGATGCGCGAGCATCATGAATAAGAATAATATAATTTTATTATTCTGTGAACTCATAACTATAAACTATTGATCTAGTATGTATGTTTTTAAAAGTAAAAACAAGCAATATCTGCCATAAATTCGCACGAAAATTATTACATGAAAGTTAATTTTTCTCATAATTTTGATAGTTAAATTTTGAATATATAGCTACACACATAATGCATTATTTTAATCTATTGGTTTTCACTACTTCGGGCTGCGGGTTGGCCAACCCTGCGGTACAGTCATATTAGTCAGAGAACTACTGCTTTAAGTTATTTCTGAACCACTACAAACATACATGGCACTTCCGGCACTCGAATCCGAAACATGTGGCACCTAGCGCCAG
The DNA here is from genome assembly GCA_021605095.1 of Caerostris extrusa. Taxonomy (NCBI): domain Eukaryota; kingdom Metazoa; phylum Arthropoda; class Arachnida; order Araneae; family Araneidae; genus Caerostris; species Caerostris extrusa. The sequence continues at coordinate 36,954 of BPLR01006128.1, read as the reverse complement.
AGTGCTATTCACTCGGCCATCAGGCCCTTTTTTTTTTACTTTAAATATCCTAACTTTCCCATAAATGTGAAATTTTGAAAAAAAAAAATATAAAAATAATAGATTGATATATTAATGCTTTTTAACTGAAATAGTTATTTACCTTCATTCGAGTCCCAATATCATTATTGTAGTTCACAATAATGATATTAATGATATTAATGGATTCCGAAAATGTTCAATTAACTTGTTACTATTTGGAAAATGCAGCAGTGTAAAAGTCTTCTACTATCTTGCCGACATATATATATAAATATATTTTTAATTTATTTTAAGGTAAAATTGTTGGTAATCTTCATGCATTTCATATGCTATAGTTATATTTACTGCATATATATTGCAACCACCATCCTCCAGATAATATGGCAGGAAGATATCTCGTGAGGGACATTTAGTAACATAGTGAGATTGTCTTTTGCAAAGTCGTAAATGAACTTTTAGTACTAAAGGTCATGTATAGCATAAAACGCATCTAGCATAAATGCTTTTGCTTTAGAAAAGATATAATTGAATGTTTTATGTAAATTCCGAAAAGCTATTTTATTTTTGAAGGATCACTTAATTTGCAGTTATAGATGAATGCAAACGAAATAGAATATGCTTCAATAAGTTTTAATATCATTTTTTGTTCGATTATAATTTCATTTCTTTTAGCTCACTTTAAATGTTATATAATGCTAAGAAGGAACTTGGAAAAGAATAGTTTCTAAAAGTTACAAAAATATATTTAAAATACATTTATATACAATTTTGTGATAAAAATGATTACACGTAGAAATCAGGTACTATAAACATAATTATAAATTCTCTCTGTACTACATCCGTTTCTGTATTCGAAAGTCACGTGGTATTCTTCGAACAGAGATTCAAAATAGAATACCAAAAGTCTGGTCGCCAAGTGTCCAATAAACACGAAAGATTTGTGTTAGGGGCTGTCTTTTGTGATGGACGACTTTTTGAAATGTCCGAGACTGGACAAAGACTTCTTTTCGTGACTTCCACCACAAAAGACGTCCTTATTACTTTTTTCTCTCTCTCGTAGGAATAGAAAAGTGGTAAAAACGCAATTTTTCTTTCTTTCTTAGTCAAGCAGTAGAAATCAAAAATCAGATTTTACAACTTGCAGAAGAAGAAATAAGCAACATTTGCAAATAGGAATTAGGTTTAAAAGAGACGGAATTTTATTGTCAATAAAAACTTTTTTTATAAGTTGATAAAAGTGTATATCTTGTCTGATGTTGATCTAATTTTAATGTCATAAATTTAGAATAGAATATTATATTGTTATTTTTTCTATTAAATTTTATTTTATTAACTCTCAGAATCTGAGAAATCTGAATATTTTATTTCATCAAAATATTTAAATTGTTATTTAAATGCATTTTGTTATTTAAAAATTGAAAAGATATTTTTTCCCCTCTATTCCGAGAAGCAAAATTTGTAGGCTTTTATATTCTAAATATAAAATGGCTTCAAATATGATTACTCATACAGAGTGTTAGGATAAACTGTTTAAGGTAACTGTAAATGTCCACATAAACTGCCCAACATAACTGCAAATGTCCACATAAACTGCCCACGGTAACTGCAAAGTGACCACATAAAATGTCCAAGGCAAGAATACTCGTTTGAAGTACATTTTAACAAGTTAAATTAAATTGAAAAAAAAAAAAGTTATCGAAAAATATACCTCTACGATGCATAGTTTTTGAGTAAAACTAAAAATAAAATGTATGATATCACATTTAGTAGACGGAAAATAATCTTTGATTGAAGCAAAACCAGAAGTAATCATAGACATGTTATTTATAATGGTATGCATCTCAAAATTATAAGCGTTTACATCAAGATAAGCATATTTACCGTACATTAATCATATATGATATATAAGCATTGTAATCCATAAGTGTAAGCGGTATGCAGGTAAACACATAAATCTTGTTCTGCATTAAATGTGGTTTGAATACAATTTTTTTTCAGATGGTTCATAGGAGAAAATACAAAACAATCAGTGATAGTAATTGTGGATCGCACTAAACTGGAATCAAGTGTGATCTAGTGGATTGGATCTTCCATACACCACCAATCACTTACAGACTAATTCAAATGCACTGTATTACATTATTCTGCAGCCATAGATGTATTGGTGATAAAGGTATGTCATCCAGGCAACCAATACATCATGGATACATACTAAGTATGAATATTCTGAAGCAATTATGGCAGCAGACAAGGTAGAACAATGCTATTACCTTGGACCACATGCTAACAGAACAAAGGACCTGATGTATTTACGGGCAGACGTCTTGCAAAAATCTATGCAATATCGTCCGTTCTCTTTACATATATTTATAGAGTGGAGTTAAACTAACTGGAGGTTAAGTTTAAAACAGTTACCTCAAAATAGTTTTTCAAATGCTTATTATTGCAAGGCTTGCTGCCAAAATAGAATTCGCATACAATAATCACAATATAAATTCATCTTTCAAGTGAATCTAAACGTCACATTTGCAAGACGCGCCTTTTTCTTCAGAAATAATCTAAATAATTCAGAGATGCTAAACTTAATTAAATTTATAAAACACCAATTTAATTAAGTTTATAGAACACCAGTTTAATTTAAATTTATAAAACACCAATTTAATAAATTTATAGAACACTACGAGGAATAGATTTGTTGCTTATTCCTTTTCTTTTCCTTTCAAAATGAAGGCAGTTGGAATTGGCGCAAATTTTTCTTTGCACCAATAATAATAAATATTTATTTAAAGGCTCACCCATTGGTTTTACTTGCTTTTATCACTTTCATTTAGATCCTGGAATAGAATATGACTAGACACTTGGATTATGAAAGCATGCAATAAATTGTTAGATGTGATTAACTAGAGACTAGTGAAATGCAAAATGTCATGGTGCACCATTGAATCTACCCTACTACTGAAGAATGACCTTTGACCAAAATGTCTAGCATACAAAAACAACACAATTTCATTTCTACCTTATTAAAAGCGTATTTCTAGCTTTCCCAAACAATTTTCTCCTCTCTTTGAGCGAAATAATTACATCTTCGCATTCTATTAAACGCAGCTAAAACTAACATCCCCTTCACTTACTACATCACCAGTTTTCTACCTTATTGCGCAACGAAATCTCCCGTTTTATTTGGGATTCCGCACTAAATCTAAACTTAACTGCATTCAGAATTGAAACACACCAAGTACTAACTAATCATTCCCGACTTTATCTGATGTATGCGGTTTCCGGTTATCTCTAAAACCGCCCTAGCTAATGATTCGAAGTCAAGCGAACAAGTTACCATTCTTTGTAGGAAATGGGCTCGATAAATCAGTAAATTGCACAGTTTTTCAGTTAGACACCATCCAAAATACAATGAAGAGTACAAAAGAATTAATAAAAGGTGCAAATCCTTATATAATTCCCTTGCTAATGCTCCGAAGTCAATCGGACCAGCTACCATCACTTTATAGGAAACGGGCTGAATAAATTCGTAAACAGCAAAGTTTTTCAATTGGACTCTAGCCAAAATACATTGAATTGTACAAAAGAATTAATAAAAGGTGCGAATCCTTATATACCACGTTTAAAATTGAGTTGACAAAATAGTGCTTAGGAGCAGTGATGCACAATTGGCTGACACTGCAACTACTTTTTTACAAGAGGATGACCTTTGACCAAAGTGTCTAGCATTCGAAAACAACACAATTTCTACCTTATTAAAAACGTATTTATAGCTTTACCAAACGATTTTCCCTTCAGTTTTAGTGAAATAATTACATCTCCACATTCTATTAAACACAGCTAAAACTAACACCAGTTTTCTACCTCATTGCCCAACGAAATCTCCCGTTTTATTTGGGATTCTGCACTAAATCTAAAGCTTAACTGCATTCAGAATTAAAACACCCCAAGTACTAACTAATCATTCTCGACTTAACCTGGTACGGCATACATCAGCTGATCTCTAAAATCTCCCTTGCTAATGCTTCAATCGGACAAGCTACCATCACTTTATAGGAAACGGGCTGAGTAAATTCGTAAACTGCAAAGTTTTTCAATTGGACTCTAGCCAAAATACATTGAATTGTACAAAAGAATTAATAAAAGGTGCGAATCCTTATATACCACGTTTAAAATTGAGTTGACAAAATAGTGCTTAGAAGCAGTGATGCACCTTTGGCTGACACTGCAACTGCTCTTTTACAAGAGGATGACTTTGACCAAAGTGCCTAACATTTGAAAACAACACAATTTCTACCTTATTAAAAGCGTATTTCTAGCTTTCCCAAACGATTTTCTCTTCACTTTCAGGGAAATAATTACATCTTCGCATTCTATTAAACACAGCTAAAACTAACACCCCTTCACATACCTCACCTTCACCTCATTGCCCAACGAAATCTCCCGCTTTATTTGGGATTCCGCACTAAATCTAAAGCTTAACTGCGAAGCTTTATATTTAGTGTGAATCCTTATATACCACGTTTAACGTCATTTAAAATTGTGATGACAAAATATAGGTTAGAAGCAGTGGTGCACCATTGGCTGACACTGCAGCTACTCTTTTACGAGAGGATAACCTTTGACCAAAGTACCTAAAATTCGAAAACAACATAATCTCTACCTTATTAAAAGAGTATGTCTAGCTAGCCCAAACGATTTTCCCTTCTCTTTGAGTGAAATAATTACATCTCCACATTCTGTTAAACGCAGCTAAAACTAACACCAGTTTTCTACCTCATTGCGCAACGAAATCTCCCGTTTTATTTGGGATTCCGCACTAAATCTAAAAGCTTAACTGCATTCAGAATTAAAACACGCCAAGTACTAACTAATCATTCCCGACTTTAGCTGATGTATGCGGTTCCCAGTTATCTCTAAAACCTCCCTTGCTAATGCTTCGAACACCAGCCCAACCCCACCACGAGCCACCATTTCTAGCCTTTCTGTACCATTTTCCCCCCCCCTGCCACGTGTAATCCAATAACCGGAAAATTCATTTCGCTTAAGCTTCCATCTCAGCACTTTTCCTGCATTATTATTTATCACTTGGCGCCATTTTTTTCTTCCTTCTTTGGAGCCAAGCTTTAACGCCATCTAACGGTGAAAGGCCGTTAATCCTGTGGTATAAAATTGTCACAGATAAATCAAGTATAAATATAGACACACACAGAATCTTAGAGCGACCTCTAGCGGTGAAAGGAGCGTGAAGTATATTTCCCGGGGGAATCCTCCCCTTCACCAAGAGGGAAGTGGGTGATCTGAGTGTCATGGAAATTATAGATGGTTGACTCACAATCAATTGATAGATTTGCGATAGCCCGATTCGTGTAGTGCCCGAGGTCTTTTCCACTCTCTCACATTCTGAATTTCGATGTCGTGATATATATAAATAACTTTCCTTTCCCCTTTTATGCGAGAATTTCCAATAAATAGCATCCGGTAATCCATAAATATCGATGTGTTCAAGAGATTGTCGTGGAATTTTCAACTGGTGTTCTTTTTTTTCGTGTTATAGACTTTTAGTTTAGAGGTTTTTTATTTCTTATAGTAGAATAGGTTTGAATCATGATGGTAACTAAAGATTACATATACTTAGTATAGTATAGAAATTTATGTCTCATGTAGTGTTATCATAACCTTGATCTTGTTAAATTTATAGCTTATATTTGGAAATGGTTGACAATTTAAGTAGTCTTAAAAAGATTGGATGGAAAGAAAAGATTAACAAAAAGGTTAAAAAAAAAAAAAAAAATCTAATCAATGATTTAAATATCATTATAAAACTTAACTTTCTTTTTTCAATTGTAATTTTTAAAAATAATTGTTTGATTTTATTTTAGGCAGATTTGTTTCAGAAAAATTGCCTTAAAATTTAAAATGTTTCTAAATTCCAGCAGATAAGCAGTGTTGTGAATATTTATATTACATGCAATTAGTGTTTCGTTCTAATATCACTCAAATGTGACAGCAGATAAGCAGTGTAATGAATATTTATATTATATGCAATTAGGGTTTTGTACTAATGAGAAAAATTATAGCATAATTAAAAATAGGTAATCCACAAATATCGGTGTGTTCAAGAGATTGTCGTGGAATTTTCAACTGTTGTTCTTTTTTTTTTTTCGTGTTATAGATTTTAGTTTAGCGGTTTTTTATTTCTTACACTGTTATAGTAGAATAGGTTTGAATCATGATGGTAACTAAAGATTACATATACCATACTTGTAAAACAAGTTAGTGTATCATAATAGTAGTGTTATCATAAACTTAACCTAGTTTTATGGTTAAATTTATTGCTTATATTTTAAAATGGTTGACAATTTAAGAAGTCTTAAGAAAATTGGATGTTTATTCGCAGAAGCGAAAGAATAACATATAGATAAAAATCTAATCAATGACTAAAATTTCATTATAAATTTAATGTAATAAATAAAATAAATGTAAATCCAATAATGTTAAAACTAATTTTTTAAAAATAATTCTTTTTTTGATTCTATTTGAGGTAAATCTGTTTCAGAATAAATTGACTTAAAATTTAAGACGTTTTTAAAATCTTACATTGAGTTTTATATATTGCAGCATTTTTAACTATGGGAAGAGATATAGCAATTATGTTCCCAAGGGAAAGGAATGAACATTTTTTAACAATTGCATATTAACAACCCATAACTCAAATCTGACAGCAGATAAGCAGTGTAATGGATATTTATACTACATACAATTAGTGTTTTGTTCTAATGAACAAAATTTATAGCATAATTAACATCAAGTAATCGATGTATTCAAAAGATTGTCGGGGAATTTTCAACTGGTGTTCTTTTTTGTTCATGTTATAGACTTTTAGTTTAGCGGTTTTTATTTCTTATACTGTTATAGTAAAAATAGGTTTGAATCATGATGGGAACTAAAGATTACATATACTTAGTATAGTTTAACAAGTTAATGCATCAACATAGTAGTGTTATCATAACCTTAACCTAGTTTTCTAGTTGAATTTATGGCTTATATTTTTAAAATGGTTGACAATTTAAGGAGTCTTAGGAAAATTGAATGGGGATGGAAAGAAGAAAAAAGAATAACAAAAAGGTAAAAAAAAAAAAAAAATCTAATCGATGATTTAACTTTCATAATAAAACTTAACTTTTTTATTCTTTCTTAAAGTTGTAATTTATAAAAACAATTATTTGATTTATTTGGAGTGTATTTGTTTAGAATAAATTGACTTAAAATGTAAAATGTTCTTAATATATTACATTCAGTTTTTATATATTGTAACATTTTTATACGCTGGAAGAGATGTAGTATTTTTGTTCCCAAGGGAAAGGAATGTGCATTCTTTAACAAGTGCATAATAAAAAACTATCCCTCAAATCTGATTGCAGATAAGCAGTGTAATGGATATGTATATTACATGCAATTAGTGTTTTGTTCTAATAAGAACAGCCTATCATTCAAATCTGACAGCAGATAAGCAGTGTAATGGATATTTATACTACATATAATTAGTGTTTTGTTCTAATGAGAAAAATTTATAGCATAATTAATATTAGGTAATCCATAAATATCGATGTGTTCAAGAGATTGTCCTGGAATTTTCAACTGGTGTTCTTTTTTCGTGTTATAGACTTTCAGTTTAGAGGTTTTATTTTACTGTTATAGTAGAATAGGTTTGAATGATGGGAACTAAAGATTACAAATAATATACTTTGTATAGCAATTTGAACATAACATTGATCTATTTTTTTTTTTAGTAAATTTTATAGCTTATATTTTAAAACTGTTGACAATTTAAGTAGCCTTAAGAAAATTGGATGGGGAGCGGGCAGAAGAAAAAAATAAGTTTTAAAAATTTAATTATTGACTAAAATTTCAGTATAAAACTTTCTTTCTTTGTTAAAGTTATAATTTTCAAATACAATTCTTCTTCATTTTATTTAAGGAAGATTTTTTTCAGAATAAGTTTCCTTAAAATTTAAAATATTCTAAAAATCATAATGTATGATTTTAAGAACATTTAAATATTATATATAAGCGTTTTTATATATTGTAGCATTTTTTCCCATTACACTATTAGAATTCTAATTAGTGTAATTGACTATAAATACCAAATCATGAAATGATTTTCTTTAATGATTTACAGTAATTGGATGAAGCAAATGTTATTCAATCAACTTAAAATGAAGATATATACAATTCTTAAAAAGGCAATTTAATCTTCGAAAAAATATTAGGTAACTTCTTTAAGAGAATCTATAAATTATATAATTCACTAAATTAATCTTATTAATAATGTAGCATTTTTTCCCACGAGAGGATATAGTATTTCTGTTTCCAGGGGGAAAGAATGTACACTAATTAAGAAAATGCATAAAACTCAAATTTGACAACAGATAAGCAGTATCGTGGATCTTTATATTACATGCAATTAGTGTTTTGTACTAATGAGAACCTATCTCTCAAATCTGACAGCAGATAATCAGTATCATGGATAATGATACATCATGAAATTAGCGATTGTGTGTGCAACTTTTACAGGTCGAAAAAATTATAGATGGAATATCTACTACGTCATGAATTGCTGCATCGTGATTGGCGATAGACCATGAGCTGAGGAAGTTTCAACTCAAATGAGAAGTGAAGAAAGCTGACTTCTCCTCTTGACGGAATTTGTAGAAGGAGAGGATAGTGTTGTTTTTCTCTTTTTCTTAATTAAGTGTCTGAACAGGCCGAAAAGTCCATCTGTTTACAAAGTGAGAACCTTGTGGTTTCGTGCATCACGCCGTGTTATAATTAAGGCAGATAATTAATAATAATATCAGCAGGAATGGTACATTAAATTCGTCGTAGACTCATGAACTTTGAAAATATCTGGTCTTGGAGCGAACATCACTTGTAAATCAAATCTACATGCTTAATTTTCATTTCTTTGTAAATGGAGTCCTATATATATATATATATATGCTTAGAAATAAAATTTAAAGTGTTCCCATGAATCTAAAAGTTGCCCTCTTCTTGAAGACGTTTTAGGTCTAATAAAAGCCGAGACATTAAATATGATGAGAATTTTAAAATGTTGTGATTAAGATTACACTAAGATTTAAATATAAAAAACTTCTTAATTTATTTCAATACATATGGAACCATAATGTTGTAGAAAAAAAAATTTTAACGTGATTTTTTTGTCTTTCTGTTATTGGATAAAATTTTATAAAAATCCACGATTTTCTTTTTACAATATATTTTTAAAAGTTTCAAATGCATAATTTATAAAAAAAAAAAAATACTTCTAAATGCATACGTTCGAAATGCGAATGAAAATTGAAGAAAACAACGCTGTCAATAATTATATTTAATAGTATATTTTTGATAATTTAACTAATTAAAATTTCCTTAATTTTATATTATATTTAAGAGATTGACGCAAAGTTTAATAAATTTTTCGTGTTATACAGTTTGAAAAATGTTTCATAAATCACAAGCTACTAAATATATAAATTATATAGTTTTAAGCTTAAATATCAATTATGAAAATATTTCATAAGAGTTTTAGTTGTATTGAAAATAACTTAATTTGAAGTCATTAAAATTATTAATGCAGATTAAAATTGTAAATGAAATGATGCTCTAACATTGTTTACTATACGCAAACACTAAAGCCATTCGTAAAAGATTTATATTAATTATCCCTAAATATAGATATCTCTAAATTTATATGTGAATTGCATAATATTACATTAATAAAATGCATGCATGGCTGCCTAAATTTTAATTTGTACTCAAATTTTAAACTAATTATCTAAGACAAATTAAATATTTTATTCGAGTTAAATGATTTTAATGTATTAATGTGATAATTATTTTAATACATTTTTCTTAGATAATTAGTTTGAAATTTTGTGTACAAATTAAGCAGCCATGTATGCGTTTTTAATAATCTAATATTATGCAATTCAGATAGTTTTGACATTAAAATAAAAAAAATAAGAAAAAATAGTTGCATTTAAATAATTAACAATAAAAAAATTTGGGATTTAATCAAAGTAATTTAAAAATAAATAAAATTCATTTTTTGTAATTTTTTATGAAGTGAATTTTTAATTAAGAAATTAAATAATCATTATATTATTTAATTATTAGTTTCTATTATTAGTAATTTAATATTGCAGTTTTTAATGTAAAATGGAACTTTTCCTTCGGATTTAAAATAACTAAATCAAGTATTTCATTATTTTAACAAAAATTTAATTGAAAAAATTTGTCTTTTTGAAAATGACGTTTGTCGTAACACGATTTTGAAAATGATCTTAACACGATTTTGAAAATGATTAACACGATTTTGAAAATGATCTAACACGATCTTAACACGATTTGAAAATGATCTTAACTATTTTGAAAATGATCTTAAACTATTTTGATTTTTTGAAAATGATCTTAACACGATTTTGAAAATGATCTTAACACCATTTTGAAAATGATCTTAACTTGTTAAAAATATCTTGTTTAAGACGTTTGAAAAATACCCACATAATTATCCTAACAATAGCAAAACATGTACTAAAGAATGAAACATTCTATACTTTAAACTGTCAAGCAGAGAGTATTAAACTCATAATCTTATATTCCGAAAAATTCAAACATTTTTCACTGAATCAATAATAACGTGTGAAACCAGCTCCTTTCTCCGTGTAATTCTGTCATGCTTGTGTAAGACGTTTGAAAAATATCCACATAAGCATCCCAACAATAGCAAGCATGTAACATTATATTCTTTAAACTGTCAAGCATACAGGTATCAAACTCAAAATCGTTTATTTCCAAAAGATTCAAACACTTTTCAATGAACCAGTAATAACATGGGAAAATAGCTCCTTTCTCTATGAAATTGACTCCTGCTTGTTTGAAACATTTGAAAAATACTCACATAATCATCTCAACAATATTAAAAACATGCACTAAAGCATTTAACATTCTATACTTTAAATTGTCAAGCAGAGATATATCGAGCTTATATAGTTTACTATGAAAATATTCAAACTCTTATCAATGTTCAACTCATTAACCTGTAATAATGAGTACAACTAACGCCAGTTCACTGGCGCCAGTTTTTATAGTAACTGCTTTTAGAAACGAGAAGATTCGATGCCAAATATGTAAGTGCGTGCTATTAACCTCAATCGATCAACAGCCTTCCTGTTAGATCTACCATACAACACGCAAAATCTTAGCAGCTACCCTAAAAGTACTTCTTCGTTGTTCTTCAGGTGGTATGGCTATGGCAAATATAAATAAAACATGATTTCTCAGAGTAAAAAAAAACAAAAATACAACATTTATCGATTCTTGAGTGAGCAACATAATGGTTAAGCATTTAAAAAAGTGTCATCAAATGTATGTAGGCTACAAAACAGCAGAATGTTTACAATTTATGTAAAAATTCTTATATTCATGTAAAATATTTAAAAAACAAATTTAGTATGTCATCCTTGAAAGTACTTGATATTTTTGCTACCAGAGTACATAGATTATGCGAATAAGTCCAATCTTTATAATAACTGCTTTCAGAAACGGGAAGATTCGACGGCAAGTATGACAGTGTGCGTGTGTGCGTTAGTGACCTGAATCGATCAACAATCTTCCTGGTGGATCTGCCATAAAGACACGCAAATTGTTAGCAGCTACTCTAAAAAGTCATTTCTGCTTTGCACTTCAGTGTTATGTCCGTGGCAAATCTAAATTTAACATGGGATCTCATAGTATAGAAAGAAAGAAAACATTTATCGATTCTTGAGTGGATTACAAAACAGTTATGCACAGTGGTCAGGCATTTAAAAAAAAGCAGGCTACAAAACCAAAAAAAAAATTTTTTGCAATTTATGCGAAAAATTCTTATATTTATATAAAATATCATTAATATAAAATTTAGTACTTCACTAATTCTGGAAAATACTTGATAATTTGCAACCCCGGTAGATAGCTTTTGAAAAATAGCATACTTAGCCTTTTTTTGTCTACAAATTAAATATAACGACATGGTTTTTAAATTAACCTTGAAGAGTTTTATATCAAATATTTAAATTAAGTCACGTTTGTTGCGTGTATTTGAAAGAAATGGTGAAAGCACAAAAAGAAGGCATATTAATTAGAGAACAGTGTTCATTTGCAAAGATCAAAACTTGTCAGCAGAAATAAAGTAAACGCGATACTTTTTGAGTGATATGTTTTTAGTGTATAACTTTACTTAAATAATAAAAATTTAAATTACATATTTTTTTCTTTTGAATTTTTTTTCCTTTCAGCACTTAATGATATTTTCAACATGTCTAAAATATAATTAACTACATATGTTCACCTGAAGTTAAAAATAGATAAAAATTACTAAATTCTTCAGTAAGTTGTCAGACTTAATTGTTTCTACCTGTAAAAGTTAGAACAGACAATCCCTAATTTCATGATGTATCATTATCCATGATATTGATTATCTGATGTCATGTTTGTGGGGCAGGTTGTTCTCATTAGAATCAAATATCAATTACATGTAGTATAAATAGCCCCGATACTGCGTATCTGCTGTCAGATTTGAGTGACAGGATGTTATTATGAACTTGTAAAAGAATATACATTCCTTTTCCTGGTAACAGAAATGCTATATATCTTTTAGTGAGAAAAATGCTACATCACAAACACCCACTGTCATATTTGCCATAGAATCTTCTCATTTCAGAAAGCAGTTACTATAGAGACCGTCGCCAGTGTATTCGAATCAGAGTCTGACATCACGCTAGATACACACGCTATTACTGTTGTAAGTTTAATGTCGGGCTCCATGATACAGGATACTCCATGAACAAGCTCCATGATACATTTAGAGCAAGAAAGACATCTTTAACAATATCAGCGTTAACAGAGGAGCATTTGTGGAAGGGCTGCTAAACTATACATTTTTTTTTTTGCCATTTCAATGTTTGAGCGAACTGAATATGAATGGTATCTGGAAATTCACAATATTATCTCCTCATCCTGCTCGAGACCAAATGAAAGACTTTCCAGTCTAAAATTCCTTAGTCCAGCCTATATGCAGACACAAGAGTTTATCCACAGCAGCTCTTTGGAGAAGCCTGTGCTCCACACTCATATTTCACTACATAAATATGGCTAACTCAAAGGAGCAAACAACTAGCCAGCTAAGCTCCGACCTCGGAAACGTGCCGAAAAAAAAAAAGCAATGACATGTACATGACACGTCCTTGTTATCAATCTGTGAAGAGGCTCCCCCAGATCAGGTCCGGGGACATAGTCCTGAAGACTTATTGTAATCCCCCCCCAAAGGCAGCATAGACGAAAATAGTGAGAGACCTTTAGTGCGGCAGCTTAATGGCCAAGTGTTAGGGCTATGGCCTTTGGTATCACAGACCTCAGGTTCGAATTCTGGCGGTGGCATGAATGTTTGTTAGTGATACGGAATCAACTTTAAACTGTAGATTCCGGTCTGTTTAGCCCTCGTGTGAAAAAAGATGAACGTAGAATGACAAACTAAATCTCCAGTAGGGAAAACAATATTTTACAGTTGATTTTCAATTCTAGGTTTCGAACTCGGACCCTATAATTCAGAAACCCAAGTGCTATCCACCAAGCCTCTTCAATAACATTTTTCAAAAGAGAAAAAAATTTAAATTTAATAATTTTATAAATTATTTGCAATAAATTAACCTCAATGATAAATCAAAAATACGAAACACAACATCAAATTATTTTAGTAGCACTACAAATTAAATTCTATTAGCCCTCCCAATATCTCTTTTCATCTCATTTATTTTCCCAGTATATAAAAAAAAAGAAATAGGAAGCAAATTCTCTAGATCCTTTTTGATGGCCACAAAATATTCTCGAGCACATACCAAAAATAAATAAATAATAAGCCCCAAGAAGAAGGAAAAAACCTCTTGCCATCCTTCATTACTATGAGGTCCGCATTCAAGCTGGCAGTGGACTCTCCTCTGTCGAACCGCCTGATGACCGGAATTAGAGGATGAATCCGTCCTCGAAGAAGCGCCCGTCCGATGGTGGGTCAGTTCTTCGGTGAGTCCACAGTGAGGGATGTTTTCCTCTTCAATAATGGATGACGGGGTTGAGGGCCCAGGATGGGAAAGGCTAAGGTTTAGTGAATCAGTCAGGAGATAGTGTATTCAGCCGCAGTATCTCGTGTGGGTAGGAAGGGGTGAAATTTCTTTTGTAAAGATGAGAGGCTGTTACGTACTTTGCTTTTATTTTGGGAGTGCTGCAATGGATTTTTTGTTTTTCAGTTGCAAGCAAAGACAGACTCGAAATTAATAATTTCACTTGTTATGTAATGTAATCATTTGTAAACGATTTATTTTAATAGACGTCTTTCACAGATAGGAAGAAATGCATGCAAAGCAAAAGCATAAAATTTCCATAATTCGTATAAAATTGATATATTAAGACACACATTTTTTTCATATTAGCAGATCTCTATACTATAGATATTTCCTTTTTATGGGATAGGGATGTCAGCCATATAACCAACGCTCTACAGTCATGTGAGATTCAACCTACCGTTTAAAGTGGATTCCGAACCATTAAAAACATCCATGGCACGCTCGGGACTAATCATTCAATTTAATTCTAATCATTCAATCTCATTTCACTTGTTATGTATTGTAATCATTTATTAAAGATTTGTTTTAATAGGTGTCTTTCAAAGGTGTTTAGAAGAAATGCATGCATAGGAAATGCATAGATTTTCCATAATTCGTATAAAACTGATATATTGAGAAATATATTTTCATTTTCTATTAATTTTTTGTCTGTTAAAAATGTAATGAATTCATTTAGAGAAAGTATATTTCAGTTTCATTTCCAGCTATGACACATGCTGTGGGCGGCTTGATCGCCAATTGATAGCGCTCTGAACTTTGGTACTACAGGCTTCAGGTTCAATTCCTGTCTGTGGCATGAATGTTTGATAGTGGTTTAAAATCAATGTTAAGGTGTAGGTTCCGGTGTAATTAGCATAAAATTTGCACAAAATGACCGTAGAGCGACAAACAAAACCAAATCCCGCAGTGCTTGAGTCCAAAGGGAAGACTTTCAAATCTAAAAGTTCATTTATCCAGCTATGCAAACACAAGATTCTTCAATTGGTCTTCACTTGCTGGGTGTCGAACCCTATAGTTCGGAAACCCAAGTAGTATCCACCAAACGTTTACAATATTACTTTTTAAAAAGAGAAATTAAAAAATCATTCAGATTAAATTTTTCATCATCATCAATGGCGCAACAACCCCTTGGTGGGCCGAAGCCATCTGTATACTGGCACTATATGTTTCTTTTTGTTGTACGTCTGACGCTGAACGTTGTACGTTTGTACGTTGTACGTTTGTTTGTACGTCTAACGCTCTACAGTCCTATTAGACCGAGTTTTGAGTTTGAAGTGGATTCCGAACGATTACAAGCATCTATGGCACGATTGGGATTCGAAACCAAAACATGTGTCACTGAACTCAGAGGGCTGGTCACTCGGCCATGAGTCCCCAGAATAAACATTTATTGGCAATAAATCCTTGTCAGGGATAAATTAAAAACTCTAAACACAAATACACAATAGAGCACTACAAACTATATTCTAATAGCCATCACAAAATCTATTTTCGCTCCTTTTTTTCCCAGTAGATAAAAAAGAAAAATGTAGGAAGTAAATTCCTAAGATCCACTTTCACGGCAACAAAATATTCCGGGAGCTCATACCAAAAATAAATAAATAAATAAGCCCCAAGAAGGAAAAAAACCCTCTTTCCATTCTTCATTACTATGAGGTCTGCATCCACGTTGGCAGTGGACTCTCCTCTCTCCAACCGCCTGATGAGCGGAATTAGAGGAGAAATACCTCCTCAGAGAAGCACCCGTCCGACGGTGGGTCAGTCCACGGTGAGGGATGTTTTTCTCTTCAATAATGGATGACGGGGTTGGGGGGTCTTATAATGTGAAAGGCTAAGGTTTAGTGAATCAGTGAGGAGATAGCGTATTCAGCGGCCGTAGCTTGTGTGGGTAAGAAGGGGTGAAATTTCTTTTGTAAAGATGAGGGGCTATTACAATACTTTTATTTGGGAATGCTGAAGGGATTTTTGTTTTTCTGTTGCAAGAAAAAAACAGGTTCGAAGTTAATAATTTCATTTGTTATGGTAAGTAAGAATTTGTTAAGGATTTATATTAATAAGTGTTTTTCAAAGACGGAAAGAAAAAATACATAAAAAAGGCATGATTTGTATAAAATTGATACATTGAGAAACATATTTTCTTTCTCTATTGATTTTTTTTGTCTGTTAGAAATGAATGCAAACTCATTTAGAGAAATTATATTTCAGTTTCATTTCCAGTTATGACACATACTGTGGGCTGCCTGATGATCATCTTGCTAGCGCTCTGGCCTTTTCTAATACAGGCTCTGGGTTCGAATTCTCGCGGTGGATTTTGGATAGTGTTTCGGAATCTAGTTTTAACTACTATATCCCAATCTATATAGCCTCCTGTGCACAAGATGTCCGTAGAGCGACAAACCATACAACAACCTGTTAGAGACCAAACTGAAGTCATTCCAGTCTATATCCTCTTGTCCAAAGAAGACACAAGATTTTACAGTCTTCAATTGTAGCAATTCGAAGATGGATTTTATAGTTCGGAACACAAGTAGTATCCACCAAACCTTTGCAATCTCATTTTTTTAAAAAAAAGAGAGAATTAAGAAAATTATGCAGATTGAACTTTTCATCTTCATCAATGGGGCAACAACTTCATGTTGGTCCAAAGTCGTATGTCTACTGGCCATATATGTTTTCTTTTTACGCGGTACTGTTTTCAGCTCTACGTCCACCGCTAGCTTCTGTCTTATTAGACCGGTACCTATGGTTTTAAGTGGATTCTGAACCATTACAAACATCCACGGCACCACCGGGACTAAAACCCGAAATCTGAAACACCGGGACATCAGGCCAAAGATTTAATTTGTATAGGCAATAAATTATCGTCAAGGATAAATCAAAACCACAAATACAAAATACTTTAATAGCACTACAAATTAACTTCTATTATCCATCACAACATCTATTTCCGTCTCCTTTTTTTCAGTAGATAAATAAAAAGAAAAAAGAGCGTATGAAGTAAATTTTGAGATCCACTTTAAGGGCAACAAAATAATCTTTGAGCACATACCAAAAATAAATAAATAATAAGCCCCAAGAAGGGAAAAAAACCTCTTCCCTTTCTTCATTACTATGAGGTCCGCATTCATGTTGGCAGTGGACTCTCCTCTCTCGAACCGCCTGATGAGCGGAATTAGAGGATGAATCCGTCCTCAGAGAAGCGTCCGTCCGACGGTGGGTCAGTCCGCAGTGAGGATGTTTTCCTTTTCGATAATCGATGAGGGGTTGGGGGTCCATAATGGGGAAGGCTGAGGTTTAGGGAATCAGTCAGGGGATAGTGTATTCAGTTACCGTAGCTTGTGTGATTAAGAAGCGTTGAAATCTCTTTTGTAAAGATGAGGGGCTGTTAAGTACTTTGCTTTTATTTTGGGAGTGCTGAAAGTGGATTTCTGTTTTTCGGTTGCACATAAAAATAGGGTCTGAGTTAATATTTTCACCTGTTATGTAATCATTTGTTAGGGATTTATTTTAATATGTGTCTTTCAGAGACGGTAAGAAGAAATACAATTAGAGAAAAGACAAACTTTTAATAATTCGTACAAAATTGATATATTGAGAAACATATTTTCTTTTCCGTTTAATTTTTTTGTCTGTTGAAAAAGGTAATGCAAATTCAATTAAAGAAATTAATGTATTTCAATTTCATTTCTAACCGTGACTGCTACTGTGGATAGAATCAACAATACGATCAGATAAGATTCCTGATCCCCAAGTGGATGGCACTCTGGTGCTCGGGTACCAGGTTTCGGGTTCGAGTCTAGGCGGTAATGTAAGATTGATGTTTGTAGAGGTTTGGAATCTTCTTTATGGCGTAGGTCCCTGGTCTGATATAATCGTAGAGCGTCACAGAGCCCAATCTGACTTCTTCTCACCCACACCATTCCCAAACTGAAAATGGGGCAACTCAGCTCTAGGCACAGTGATGTGGTGCAGTGGTGTGTGTTATGGTGTAGTAATAATAGTCATATTTGACTGGGAATTACGGTTTAAAGTGGATTCCGAAACCATTACAAACATCCACAGGGACTCTAACCCGAAACCGGAAGCACCGAAATCCAGAGTACTAGTCACTCAGCCATGAAGTCTCAGATTAAAATTTTATTTTCAACAGATTATCTTCAAGAATATATCAATACACAAATTCTACTAGCCATCACAAAATCTATTATCGTCTCCTTTTTTTTTTCAGGTTTCCTTTAGGTAAATAAAAAGTTGTAGGGTGTAAATTCTCGAGATCCAGTTTCATCTCAACATGAAACCCCAAGGGAAAAAACTCTTCCCCTCCTTCATTACTATGAGGCCCGCATTTGGCAGTGGATCTCCTCTCTTGAACCGCCTGATGAGCAGAATTAGAGGATGAATCCATCCTCAGCCGCCCACAGTGAGGGAGCTCTTCAATAATAGATGATGGATAAAAGGCTGAGGGTGAATCAGTCTTTCTTTGTGGATAAGTAAAGATGAACTTTCTTTTGTAAAGATGAGGGTCTGTTACGCACTTTACTTTTATTTGGGAGTGATGGAAGTGGATTTTTGTTTTTCAGTTGCAAGCAAAAATAGGCATCAAGTTAACGGTTTCAATTGTTATGTAATGTAACCAATTTCTTAGGATTTATTTCAAAAGGTGTCTTTAAAAACATGGAAAAAAATAATAATCAAAATAAAAAATCAGATATAATTAGAAAAAAATACATGCAAAGAGAACAATTTCCATAAACGTATAAAATTGATATAATGAAGAATATATTTTCATTTTCGTTTAATATTTTGTCTGATAAAAATGTAATGCAAATTCAATTAAAGAAATTAATGTATTCCAATTTCATTTCTAGCTGTGACACATAATGTGGATAGAATTAACAATACGATCACATAGTGGTCCTGATTTCCGAGTTTCTAGCACTCAGGCACTCGGTATCACAGGTTTCGGCTTCGAAACTAGGTGGTACCATGTATGTTTGCAGTGGTTTGGAAGCCACTTTAAGCCGTAGGTCCTGATCTAATATGATCGTAGAGCGTCACAGAAGCCAATCAGACTTCTGCTCACCCACACCATTACCAAACTGTAAGGGGGCAACTCAGCTCTAGACACAGCGATATGGTGTGGTGTTGTAGTACTAGTACCAGTCATATTAGGTCAGGACCTACAGGTTGAAATGGATTCCGAACCATTACAAACATCCATGCCCTCAGTGGGACTCGAACCCCAAACCTGTTTTAACTTGTCTGTCTACGGTTATCTTGGGCACACTTTAGGTTAAACAGACCGGGACCTACAGTTTAACGTGGATTCTGAACAACCGACAAACATCCATGTCATCGCTAGGATTTAAACCTGTGGTCTTCATTACCAACGGCCAGAACGCTAGTCAGTTGGCTATCACGTCGCCAACCCGAAACCTGATTCACCGAGATCCAGAGAGCTAGTCACGAGTCCTCATATTAAATTTTATTGGCAACAGATTATCCTTAAGAATAAATCAAAACATAAATTCTTTTCACAAAATCTATTTTCGTTTCCTTTTTTTCCTGTAAATAAAAACGAAAAATATAGGGAAGTAAATTCTCGAGATCCACTTTGATGGCAACAAAATATTCTCGGAGCACATACCAAAAAAAATAAATAAATAAATAATAATCCCCAAGAAGAAAGAAAAAACATCTTCCCTTTCTTCGTTACTATGAGGTCCCGCATCCACGTCGGCAGTGGACTCTCCTCTCTTGAACCGCCTGATGACCGGAATTAGAGGATGAATCCCTCCTCGAAGAAGCTCCGTCCGACGGTAGGTCACTCCACAGTGAGGGATGTTTTCCTTTTCAATAATGGAGGATGGGGTTGGGGGATCGTGATGGGAAAGGTTCAGGTTTATGGAATCTGTCAGGGGATAGCGTATTCATCCGCCGTAGCTTGCGTGGGTAAGGAGGGGGTGAAATTTCTTTTGTAAAGATGAGGGGCTGTTACGTACTTTACTTTTATTTTAGAGTGCTGAAGGTGGATTTTTGTTTTTCAGTTGCAAACAAAAACAGGCTCGAAGTTAATAATTTCACTTGTTATGTAATGTTACTATTTGTTAAGGATTTATGTTAATAGGTGTCTTTCAAAGATGGAAAGAGATATTATATTAATTTTACACAAATTGTAGAAATTTTATGCATTTTCTTCGCATGTATATGTGAAAGACACCTTTTAAAATAAATCCTTAACAAATTGTTACATTACATAACGAGTGAAATTATTAACTTCGACCCTGTTTTTGATTCCAACTGGAAAACAAAACTCCACTGCACCACTCCCAAATAAAAGTAGAGTACGTAACCAGCTCCTCATCTTTACAAAAGAAATTTCACCCCTTTTACCCACGCAAGCTACGGCGGCTGAATACACTATCTCCTGACTGATTCCCTAAACAGTAACGTTTCCCATCGTGGGCCCCCAACCCCATCATCCATTATTGAAAAGGAAAACATCTCTCACTGTGGACTGACCCACCGTCGGACGGGCGCTTCTTCGAGGAGGGATTCATCCTCTAATTCCGGTCATCAGGCGGTTCGAGGGGAGGAGAGTCCACTGCCAACCTGAATGCGGACCTCATAATAATGAAGGAGGAGAAGATGTTTTTCTTCTTCTTCTTTTATTTATTTTTTTTTTTGTAGTTGTATGTGCTCCCTGAATATTTTGTTGCCATCAAAGTGAATCTCAAGAATTTACTTCCTATTTTTTTTTTTTTTTTTTTCCTATTTTTCTTCCTTCCTATTTTTCCTATTCTTGATGAGCTATTTTTATTGGTTTATTTAACTTTTTTTCACGAGCTATTCTTATTTGTTTAAATAAATTTTTTACACAAGCTTGTAATAATAATTAGTTATTATAATTATTATTATAATATTAATTCCATTAATAATTATCTAATAATTATTTATATAATTAAATAATGCAAAATTGTTCTAAAAGAGCATCTGGTGAAAGCAAAGACCATTTTCTTTCAAATTTAAAAGGACATTTTTCAAGAAAAGAAAATCGTTTGGAATTCTTTAGTTTTATTCAATTCCTTCTATTAGCTCACACTCTCCTTATATATATCGTGATCAAATTTTCAATCGCTAATAATATATTTTTATTCATCCACTTTTAAGTTCAAATATATTTTTTTGAACTTGTAGTGGAGGACACTGGATGTTAATACAGTTTTTTCAAATATGAATTCAGTCATTAAATTTAATTAATTAATTTTAGTGTATTTTAGATTTAAGTTTCAGGTATCTACCAATAGATTTCCCAGATAAACTTAAAAAAATGATTGAAAATTATTTATATATGACTTTCTGCAATAGAGTGAAAAAAAAAGTTGGAATTGACTTTAATTTTTATTTTTTTTTTTATAATACTTGTTTTTCGTTTTTATTTACTGGAAAAAAGTAGACGAAAAGATATATTGTGACAGCTAATAGAATTTAATTTGTAACATTATTAAAATAATTATCATTTGTGTTTATATATTTTTGAGTTATCTTTGCCCTTAAAAGTTTAATCTTTAGTATGTTGGCCGAGTGACTGGAATTCTCGAACTCGATACCACAGGTGTCATGTTGGAGACCCAGTGGTGCCATGGATGTTTATAATTATTCATGTTCCACTGAAAATTTCTTTTCTGCTGGAAAGAAAGAAGAAGAAAAGAGATATTGGGGAGCTAATAGAATTTGTAGTTTGATATGTTTTTGTGGATAATCTGTTGCAAATAAAAGTTTAATCTGGGGCCTTATGGCTGAGTGACTAATACTCTGGTTTCGGTGCTTCCTGTTTCGGTTTAGAGTCCCGGTGGATGTTTGTAATGGTTTCGGAATCCACTTCAAACCGTAGGTCCCTGTCAAATATGACTACTATTACTACACTATAACACATCACACCACACCACACCACTAGAGCTGAGTTGCCCTTTTAAAGTTGGAATGGGTGGATGGTGGGGTGAGAAGAAGTCTGATTGGGCTCTGCGATGCTTTATGATCATATTAGACGGGACCTACGGCTTAAATTGGATTCCGAACCACAACAAACATCCATCGCACCGCCGGGACTCGTACCCGAAGTATGTGGTACCAAGCACCAGAGCGAAAGGCACTCGTGGATCAGGACACGTATGTTATAATATTGTTGATTCTATCCGCAGTATGTTCACAGCTGAGAGTGAACCTGAAATACACTTTCTCTAAATGCATTCATTTTTAACAGACATAAACTTAATAGAAACAGAAAATATGCTTCTTAATATATAAATTTTTTATGATATATGGAAATTTTATGTATTTATTACAATCTTTAAAATGCACATATTAAAATAAATCCTTAAATAATTATAGAACAAGTGAAATGATTAACTTCGATCCTGTTTTTCCTTGCGACTGAAAAACAAAAATCCACTGCAGCACTCCCAAAATAAAAGTAAAGTACGTAACCAGCCCCTCATCTTTACAAAAGAAATTTCACCCCTTCTTACCCACGCAAGCTACGGTGGCTGAATACACTATCTCCTGACTGATTCACTAAACCTTAGCCTTTTCACGTTATGGGCCCCCAACCCGTCATCCATTATTGAAAAGGAAAACATCCCTCACTGTGGACTCAAGGCTTTCCAAAAGAATTTACCAACCATCGGACGGACACTTCTTTAAGGATGGATTCATCCTCTAATTCCGGTTATCAAGCAGTTTAATAGAGGAGAGTCGACTGCTAACATTGAATGTGGACCTCATAATAATGAAGAATGGAAGAGGTTTTTCTTCTACTTAGGGCTTACTATTTATTTATTTTTTGTAGTATGTGCTCCGAGAATACTTTGTTGCCATCAAAGTGGATCTCAAGAATTTACTTTCTACATTTTTTTTTTTTTTTACCTACAGAAAAAAGCAGACGAAAAGAGATATTGGGATGGCTAATAGAATTTAATTTTATAGCATATTAAAATTTTTTGTATTTGTGATTTGATATATTCTTGAAGATATTTTTTTGCCAAATAAAAGTCTAATAAAGATGATCATATCAAATTTTGAGCTTGGAAAATAACAGAGTTTGCGTTTATGAGATGCTGTATAAACTGTAATGTCCATATATCATAATAATAATATAATTATGATAAAACAGGTAAAAATTGATATATGAAACGAATAATTTTTTTGCCTCTTAAAAATGAATGCAAACTCCTTTGGAGAGATTAGAGTACTTCAGTTTCATTTCCAGTTACGGCAATAAATTATGGATAGAAGCAACAATATGATCACATCGAATTCTTGAGCTTGGAAAACAAGAGGGTGGGTTCATGAGATGCTCTCTAAATTGTAACGTTCATAATTCGTATAAAATTCATATATAGAGAAACAAATTTTCTTTTTACTTGTAATTTTCTTTGGCTGTTAAAAAATTTAATGAAAACTCATTTAGAAAAATTAGTGTATTTTTAGTTCACTACAAGCTGTGACACTTACTGTAGATAGAAATAAACAATATTAACACATCAAATTCTTGAATTTGAAATAGGACAGGGTGTGTTCATGAGATGATCTCTAAACTGTAAAATCTTCCGTCTTTGAAAAACAAGTTGCCGCAGTAGCATGCTAACTTAAACTTTTTTTGCAATTCTAGTTGCTAGTTGTCCAGCTGCATTTTCAACAATATTATTAGAGTGCAATAAAGCTCCTACAGAAATTAGAAATTTCCCCAAGCCATATTTTTGCAACTTTCTACATACTACTCATACCAAGATTGCTTGATACCCATTAAGCATCAAAGATTTCTGTTAGTTTATATAGAGTCCCTTATTTTCTCCTCTAATATTCCTCAGACAATATTGACCATAGTTTCAAGTGATTGTTTTCGACTCGTAGATATTCTTTTTTCAGCAAGGACTGACTTCATGTTGCTCATTCCCAATAATTGAGCAACAAAATTTGTTCTTGCATTTGTAGCTCTTGTTGAATGAATCCATTCAAAAGAAAAAAAAAAAAATTTCAAAATCGTATTATTCATCCCATTCTGTGAAGTGCATTCACACAAACATACAGTGCAAAAATAATTTGACTATGGGAGCCCATTTATAATCCAATCCAAAAAAACAACATTTGCATATTATTTTCGAATGCCTATTCGATTGATCAATATGTATGAGCTAACCATTGATATTACTCATTTAAAAACGGATATAAAAATATAGCAATCCTTTTATTTACAAATTCATTTCAAAGTGCTTAGTGACGAAACCCTGATATAACTACGATGTGATATGTGAAAATACCTAGAGAAATTTACTTCGTATTCAGTATTGTATAGTTATATTTTTTTAGTAACAACTAACTAAATAATTAACACAAAAAATAATTTTTAGTTATATTTTTTCTCTAGTTTCCTTATATTTTTGTGTAGTGTATACAATTGTTTAGGTTCAGTTTATTATTGTATAATGTATAAAATTGTATAGGTGTGCTAGATTATTTTGCAGTATATGCAATTGTATAGGTTCCCTATATTATTGTGTAATGTATGTAATTGTATCGATTCACTGTATTATTGTGTAGTGTATAAAATTGTATAGGTTCATTGCATTATTGTGTAGTGAACATCTGTAGTGCGGTGAAAAATATTGTAAGATAAATACATAATAAACATCAAGTGATCATTGTATGTTCATAATATGATCAACAAAAAGGCAAGAACCCAAATAAGTTAAGAAGTCATTAAAAGGTATCCAAACATTAGAAAAAATTAAAAAATTTAATATATAATAAATAAGGTAATGCATTTTGGACATATTCTATATATCCCCATCAGCTACTAATATAACAATATTAATCATAACTATACAAGAATAATCAAGGAGGAGGGAATGTTAACAAAATAATAAATTTGAAGATAAATGTAGTTACTTCAAAATATATCTCTAAGTTTTTAAAAAGTTTTTAGTTAAAAATTTGGCCACTCATCACGAACTAAATCCTAAATCAGATCTATATTTTTAAATGGCTTTTCATACTTCCATTTACATGCTGTATAGGGAATTGTTAATTAAATGATTGTGAAAAATTACTGTATAAGATAAAATTAAATAATGAAATATATATATAAGATAAGTGTAAAAATAAAGATAATTGTACAAATATATACATGATTAATAATTACCTTTACTTCAAATTTTGGTTAACTTTCAAGCTGCAGTATTTAATAATAATTTTCTTTTCAGTACAATTCAGAGAAAACCTTCCTTTATTGAGCAATTATGAAACAAATTGGCTGATCTCTTTGGTTTTATATACCTACACCCTGTTTAAAGAAAACAGCTTTTGAACATCCCAATTATCGCTGATTCGTAGCGAAATCCGGCGCCGTAAAGTTGCACTTAACTCGATGAATCGGTAAAAGAATTAGTCGGGGAAATGACATCTGGTTACGTGAGAAGTCACGTGACACGTCGGCTGGGAACAAACACAGGAAAACGTCTCCCCCTGAATTATGCAGCGCTCTAATCCAATTACAGATCCAGCGCTCATTCTAACGGGCACATGGTTAAATCTTTTTTATTTTTTTTTCTTGTAGTAAATGTATTTGGAGATACAAGAATGAAAAAAAAAAAGAATTCCCCCAAAAATATTTAGGGGGAAAAAAGGAATGAAAAATATGATCTTTGTCACGTCATTCTTATAAAACTGCACTTTAGCCATTTTTTTTACTACGGTTTGTGATTAAATAAAAGTATGGGAAACACGCTACATAGTTACCATGACTGAGTGCCATTATCCCAGTGATAAGACCAGTCTTAAATAATTAATCCTACTATACCAGGAAGCTCTATGCATTTTTTTATTTTATCAGTGAAACTCAGACTCGGTTCTATTAACATTTTTCAGATTTTGTAACGGAAATAATTAAAGCATATGTAGGAAAATGTCTTCTTTTTAAAATGGAAGAACAAAAATTGACCATGCATGCATTTGCTTTTTAATAGAATAATAATGAACGTAAGCACGAATTTGAAACAGACAAAAATTAAATTTTATAACTTTAAGAGATACATGAAAACTACACTTAACATATTTCTTCTTGTTTAAAGGCGTAACATCCTCATGGGCCAAGGCATATTTCGTCACAGAGTACGTTTTTTTTAACGGATTATGGTTTGTCGGCCCTACGCCCTTACAGTCGTAGTAGATTTGGGCTACGGTCACCTGCGGTACCCACTATTCACCTATTTTGATCCACTTACAGCGCCATCTATTAATATACTTTTGGGAACTTTTCTTTAATATATACCATTTCTCCTTCTTCAAGTGTCTTCAGTTCAAATTTGAACTCATTGTGAAGAGTGGTTCTTTTTACAGCGTTTTTAAAAGTGGGATTTTAATTATAATCACTCTTAATATAAATAATAAGGTATATATATATGTATATTGTTTTTTTCTGATGCAGCTTGCTATCCAGAGGCAGTTAATCTTTATGCCATAAGCAACGGTGCTCCACTGTTACTCACTTAGCACTACCCAGGAGGCAAGTGTAGATACAAGATATGAAGCTGCTACTAACTAAAGTAAGACAACCCCACAACGCTGTACGGTAATATTAGACCGTAACTAACGGTTTAAAGTGAATTCCGAACCCCTACAAACATTCATGGCACCGTCGGGACTCGATCCGGAACCTATGATACCGAGCGACATAGCGTTAACCACTCGGCTATTCAGGTTGCCGTAAAAATAAAGGAAATTATATGTATATACATTTATAATAATTACCTTTACTTCTAATTTTGGCTAACCTTCAAACTGCACTATTTAGTTGCATATTTTTGTTCAGAACAATTCAGAAAAACCTTT
Organism: Caerostris extrusa; assembly: GCA_021605095.1. NCBI lineage: Eukaryota > Metazoa > Arthropoda > Arachnida > Araneae > Araneidae > Caerostris > Caerostris extrusa. Next base: position 9,829 of record BPLR01006128.1, on the reverse strand, counting down.
CTTTATTCAGCAAATACGAAACAAAGTGACTGTTCTCTTTGGTTTTATATAACCCCAACCTATTTAAAAGAAAACAGCTTTTGAACATCCCAATTATCGCTGATTCGTAGCGAAATCCGGCGCCGTAAAGTTCCACTGAACTCGATGAACCGGTAAAAGAAATCGTCCGGAAAAGATGACGTCTGGTCACGTGAGAAGTCACGTGACACGTCGGCTGGGAACAAACACAGGAAAACGTCTCCCCTGAATTATGCAGCTCTTTAATCCAATTACAGATCCAGCTCATTCTAACGGGCACATGGTTAAATCATTTTTTTTTTTTTCTTTCTTCTTCTGTAGCAAATGTATTTGGAGATACAAGATTAAAAAAAAAAAAAAAGAATTCCCCAAAATATTTAAGGGAAAAAAAGGAATGAAAAATTTGTCACGCCATTCTAGTAAAACTGCACTTTTAGCCATTTTTTTACTAAGGTTTGTGATTAAATAGAAGTGTAGGAAACACGCTACATAGTTACCATGACTGAGTGCCATATTCCCAGTGATAAGACCCCTCTTAAATTATTAATCCCACTATACCAGGAAGCTCTGTGTATTTTATTTTATCAGTGAATCTCAAACTCGGTTCTATTAACAATTTTTAGGATTTTGTTATGGATTTAAATGGAAATAATTAAAGCATATGTTGAAAAATGTCTTCTATTTTAAAATGGAAGTAAAAAACTACACTTAACATATTTTTCTTTAATGGCTTAACAGCAAATTGGCGGGCCAAGGCCTCTGCCTACTGGCAGATTTCTAGACAGGAGGTGTTTCCTTCTGACAGGGTAGAGTTGTCGACATTACGGCCAACGCTCTTGCAGTCGTAGTAGATTGGGACCTAAGGTCACAAATGGGACCTAGTAATCACCTTCCTTATGCCGGTTACAGCACCCTCTATTTTCTTTGATGCATATTGTTTGCCCCTTCTTCAAGTATCTTCAGTTCGAATTTGAACTAATTGTGTCTAATGGTCTTTTTTTTGTACAGTATTTTAAAATTGAATTTTAATTATAATCATCCTGATTATATATATATATATATATATTGTGATTATAATGCAGCTGGCAAACACTTAGACAATTGTCTTGGTTGCCTTAAGATAAGTGTTACACCGACGTTACTCACCTAGCACTACTCAGGAAGTGCATGTAGTTTGAAGATGAGCTACGTACGCGGAGTAACAATACCTCCGCAACGCTCTACGATCATGTTTGAGCGAGACCTACAGTTTAAAGTGAAATTCGCACCACTACAAACATCCATTACATCGGCGGTAAATTTTGCTTTTAATTAAAGAAAAATATCAATTATATTAGTTATATTTTTTTTATTATAATACAGTTAAAAACAGTTTATTTCTTTTAATATTCACATATTTAATAATATTTTTACTTCTACTTTTGGCTAATTTTTCAAACTGCACTGAATTTTCTTTCCTTTTCTCAACAATTCACAAAAAACCCTTTCCTTATTGAGCAATTATGAAACAAATTGGCTGCTCTCTTTGGTTTTATGTGTCGCCCCCTATTTAAAGAAAACAGCTTTTGAACATCCCAATTATCGCTGATTTGTAGCGAAATCCGGCGCTGTAAAAGTTCCACTTTACTCGATGAACCGCTAAAAGAAATCGTCAGGAAAATGACGTCTTGGTCACGTGAGAAGTCACGTGACGACGACTGGGAACAAACACAGGAAAACGTCTCCCCTGAATTATGCAGCGCTCTAATCCAATTACAGATCCAGCGCTCAGTCTAACGGTCACATGGTTAAACCTTTATTTTTTTCCCCCTTGTAATGAATGTATTTGGAGATACAAGAATGAAAAGAAAAAAATTCCCCTCAAAATATTTAGGAAAAAAAGGAATGAAAATATGATTTTTGTCACGCCATTCTTATAAAACTGCACTTTAGCCCTTTTTTTTTATTAAGGTTTGTGATTAAATAGAAGTATGGGAAACACGCTACATAGTTACCATGACTGAGTGCTATTATCCCAGTGATAAGACCAGTTCTTAAATAATTAATCCTAGGGTACCAGGAAGCTCTGTGTATTTTTATTTTTATCACTCAATCTCAGACTCGGTTCTATTAACATTTTCAGATTTTGTTAGGGATTTAAATGGAAATAATTAAAGCATTTGTTGAAAAATGTCTGGAAAATGGAAGAACAAAAACGTGACATGCATGTATTTGCTTCAGTAGAATTATAATGAAAGAAAACACGAATTGCAATAGATGAAAATTAAATTTCATTGTTTAAAGAGATACGTGAAAAACAACAATTAACATATTTCTTCTTCTTCATTGGTGCAACTGCCCTATGGTGGGCCAAGGCTGTCTGTCTACAGGCAGATTTCGTGACAGAAGATGTCTTTTTACATGGTAGGCTCGTCAAATCTACACCTCTGTCTTTTAAAAGCAAAGGCTGGGTTACACCCCTCATGTGGGAATTGAATCCTGGATACGTTACTATTCATTTAATTGTCTATACCAATGGTTTACGATAGAGGGACTACAATAATATTATAATATTCTTTGGTTACCTCATTAAATCATTATTTATTTGTAAAATCTCCTTGATCATGCCGCAGGAAAACTAGTAATATATATATATATATATATATAATTACCCTCATTATCATCAGTGGCACAACAGCCCCATGGTGGGCCAAGACCGTTTGTCTACTGGCAGACTTCGTGACAGGAGATGTTTTTTTACAGCCCTACGGTCAACACTTTTTGGGTTGTCAGCCCTACGATCACCGTTCTACAGTCATATTAGAGAGGGTCCTACGGTTTAAGAGGAGGATTAAGGTTAAGAGGAGGAGGATTCCGAACCACTACAAACATTTCAATGCACCGGTGGGAGTCGAACTCGAACCCTGTCTTACCGAGCGCCACAGCACTAGCCACTCATCCATGAAGCCCATATCCTGAATATATATATATATATATATATTCAAAAAGAGAGAAAATATATTTGTAAATGTAAAAGTAAGATAATTGTAAAAATAATTTATTGTTTAAAAAGAAAAAAAAAAAAAAAAAAAAAACGCTTTTAGTGTTAAACAAACTAAAAAGTAAAAAATAATTTTTAACATAAAAATAAATGACTGACGAGAAAATGAATGTCACTGTTCTAAAAGCGTGGGGTGCTCGATATCAATCGTTTTAATTTTCACTCGTTTCGTTCCGAAATGCAGAGTTAGTTTAAAAATGTCATACAAAGCACCCCACGCTTTTAGAACAGTGACATTCATTTTCTCGTCAGTCATTTTATTCTTATGATAACAATTATTTTTACTTTTTAGTTTGTTTTACTCTAAAAGCGTATTTTTTTAGTGTTTTTAAACTATAATATTTAAATGAGGTCCCCGGTACGGAGGACTGGAACTATAGTTCTTACAATAATATAATTGTGAGTGAAAGAAAGGCTAAATGCGAATATGTCGAGCCAGCCAGATTCCAACAGGGAATCTCCTGATTCTGTAGTCGGGCGCGTTATCCGTTGTGCCACTGTCCCACGTAGGTTTGAATATCTTGGGTACTTTCATTCTACAGAGGTTAAATTGCTCTTCATAAGTTAAAATAAAATCACTAATCCTGGCGATCCTAATCATGATGAGATAATCAACTTATCCAAATATTTTAGCTTCTTTGATAAGTCTACAACGTTTAAATTAAATCTGATAGCTTAAAGTAGGGCAAAATCGAGCCCAATGAGTCAGTTACAAACATATATGTATGGTGAAACTAACAAAAGCGTATTAATAAAGGTAATTACATACCTATATGCATGTATAATAATTACCTTTGGGCTTTAATAATTGGCTAACTTTCAAACCTCACTATTTAATTATATATTTTTTTCTGAAGAATTCACAAAAAAACCCTTTCTTTATTGAGCAATTATGAAACAAATTAACTGCTCTCTTTGGTTTTATGTATCGCCCCTATTTAAAGAAAACAGCTTTTGAACATCCCAATTATCGCTGATTCGTAGCGAAATCCGGCGCCGTAAAGTTCCACTGAACTCGATGAACCGGTAAAAGAAATCGTCAGGAAAATGACGTCTGGTCACGTGAGAAGTCACGTGACAGTCGACTCTGTCGTGGTGTGGGAACAAACACAGGAAAACGTCTCCCCTGAATTATGCAGCGCTTTAATCCAATTACAGATCCAGTGCTCATTCAAACGGGCACATGGTTACAACTTTATATTTTTTTGTTTCTTCTTGTAGCAAATGTATTTGGAGATACAAGAATAAAAAAAAAAAAAAAAAAAAAAAAAAAAAGATTTCCTCAAAATATTTAGGCGAAAAAGGAATGAAAAATATGATCTTTGTCACGCCATTCTTATAAAACTGCACTTTAGCCAATTTTATTTTCTAGGTTTTTGATTATATAAAAGTATGGGAAACACGCTACATAGTTACCATGACAGAGTGCCATTATCCCAGCGATAAGACCAGTTCTTAAATAATTAATCCTACTATACCAGGAAGCTCTATGTAGTATTTTTATTTTATCAGTGAATCTCAAACTCGGTTTTATTAACATTTTCAGATTTCATTATGAATTTAAATGGAAATAATTAAAGCATATGGTGGAAAAATGTCTTCTCTTTTAAAAAGGAAGAACAAAAACTGAGCATACATGCATTTGCTTTAATAGAGTAATGAAAGGAAACACAGAATTGCAGCATACAGAAATTAAATTATATTGTTTTAGAGATGCATGAAAAACGACACTTAACATATTTCTTTATTGCCGCAACTACCCATTCTGGGCCAAGGCCGTCTGCCTATTGGTAGTTTTCGTGACAGAAGATGTTGCGGTGTAGAGTTGTCATTGGTTGTTTTACGGTGTAGGGTTGTCAGCCCTATGATCAAGGTCTACAGTTATATTTTACTGGGACCTTCGGTTTAAAGTCGATTCCGGACCATTACAAACATCCATGGCTCCACCGGGACCCGAACTTGTAAACTGTGGTACTGAGCGCCAATGCGATTGCCACTCTGCCGCCTGGCCCCGTATTTAACTTTGTATATCGCAAATTTGAAATTTAGTGTTTGTAGTATCTTAGAAATAAAAAATTAGATTATTTAGAAAAATTTTCTATTATATTTATTATTAGCAAATTAGAAATTACGGCTTAAAGTGGATTCGAACCACTGTGGAACCTGTGGTACCAAGGGCCACAGCGCTAACCACTCGCCCATGCAGGACATACAAATAAAAATATTTAGTAGTAAATTTCGCTTAATTCAAGAAAAATATCTATTGTGTTAATTATATTTTTATTATAATACATTAAAAAAACAGTTTATTTCCTCCTTTCATATATATATATATGTAATAATAGCATTTACTTTTAGTTTTGGCTAACTTTCAAACTGCACTACTTAGTTACATATTTCCTTTTCTGAGCAATTCAGATGTACAAAAATCCTTTCTTTATTGAGCAATTATGAAACAAATTGGCTGCTCTCTTTTTTGTTTTATATACCTCCCCCTGTTTAAAGAAAACATCTTTTGAACATCCCAATTACCGCTGATTCGTAGCGAAATTCGGCGCCGTAAAGTTCCACTTAACTCGTTGAATCGGTAAAAGAAATCGTCCGGAAAATGACGTCTGGTCACGTGAGAAGTCACGTGACACGTCGGCTGGGAACAAACACAGGAAAACGTCTCCCCTGAATTATGCAGCTCTTTTAATCCAGACAGATCCAGCGCTCATTCTAACGGGCACGCGGTTAAATCTTTTTTTTTTTTCTTCTTGTAGTAAATGTATTTGGAGATGCAAGAATGAAAAAAGGAATTCCCTAAAATGTTTAGGGGGAAAAAAAAAAGGAATGAAAATTATGATCTTTGTCACGCCATTCTTATAAAACTGCACTTTAGCCATTTTTTTTTACTATGGTTTGTGATTAAATAGAAGTAAGTGAAACACGCTACATAGTTATCATGACAGAGTGCCATTATCCCAGTGACAAGAGCAGTCTTAAATAATTAATCTAGTATACCAGGAAGCTCTATGTATTATTTTATTTTATCAGTGAATCTCAGACTCGTTTCTACTAACATTTTCAGATTTTATTATGGAATTAAATGGAAATAATTAAAGTATATGGTTGAAAAAAGTCTTCTCTTTTAAAATGGAAGAACAAAAATACTGACCATGCATATGTTTGCCTCAGTAGAATAACAATGAATAAAAACACAAATTGCAGCAGACAAAATTAAATTTGAGTGCTTTAAGAGATACATAAAATCTACACTATTTATACTATCTACACTCTACACTATTTATAAAATCTACACCCTTTCTTCTTAGAATATCACACTATTTATAAAATCTGGCATATTTTTGTTTTTCACTGACGCAACAACTGATTGTTCAAGGCCGTCTGCCTACTGGCATATTTTCTTTTTTTTTTTTACGGGGTAGAATTGTCAGCCCTATGCCCAGCGCTCTTAGAGTCGTACTAAATCAAAGCCTGAAGGCTTGAGTGGCTAGCGCTTGATACTACAGGTTTCGGGTTCGAGTCTGTATGCTGCAATTCGTGTTTTCTTTCATTACTCTATTAAAGCAAATGCATGTATGCCCAGTTTTTGTTCTTCCTTTTTAAAAGAGAAGACATTTTTCTACCATATGCTTTAATTATTTCCATTTAAATCCATAACGAAATCTGAAAATGTTAATAAAAACCGAGTTTGTGATTCACTGATAAAATAAAATAATACATAGAGTAATACACAAAAATAATACATAAATAAAATAATCTTAATACCAAAAATAATGCATTAAAATTTAGCTTCATGAATGATTTCACATTCCATGTCAAAGACAGCATGAACATATATCGGTTAAGATATGCTTTCAGACATACCACAGCAAACCCTGTTACCAGTTCCCCTTTAATCAAGTCCTTTGTACCCTAATCTCCGGCACATACCACTTCAAATCCAGTTCATTTAACTCGACGCAAAAACAACCTTGCTTTACTCAGAAAGAAAATCCCAGTGGAAAAAAGTAAAGAAAGTTCCATTCCATCTTCATTTCGTTCCAACCACCCCCTTGGTCCACCCCTCAGAGCTTCCGGGGCCTACAGTTTAACATGGATTCCGAAAGACAAACAAACATCCATGACATCGCCAGGATTTGAATCTGTAGTAACAACGGCCAGAGTGCTAGCCAATTGTCCATCAGGCCACAAACTGCTGATTACAGAAATTATCATACTGTCACGTATTATTATCATATTAATGTATAAAATATAAAAAGGCAAATTTTCAAAGTAATTCAATTTTTTTATTAATTGAATGACACTTTCAATTTTGAATTAATTGAATGACTCGTTCAATTTTGAATTAATTAATGACTCGTTCAATTTTTGAATTAATTGAATGATTCGTTCAATTTTGAATTAATTGAATGATTCGTTCAATTTTGAATTATTGAATGTTTCGTTCAATTTTGTATTAATTGAAATGATTCTTTCAATTTTTATTAATTAAATGACTCATTTGTAATTGAATGACTCGTTCAATTTTTTTATTAAAAGAAATGATTCGTTCAATTTTTTAAAAAATTGAACGAATCATTCAATTATTTAAAAAATTGAACAATCATTCAATTATTTAAAAAATTGAACGAATCATTCAATTATTTCAAAAATTGAACGAATAAACTCATTCAATTATTTAATTAATTGAATGAGTTTATTGCTTAATATATATTTATATTTGAATACAAGACTTTTAACATATCACTGATTTCTTTTATCAAAAACAATTTTATAAAATGTAACTTCATTAAATATTTCAACATCCCATGCCAAAGACACCATGAACAAATATCCGTTAAGATATGCTTTCAAACATACCACAGCAAACCCTGTTCTTTAATCAAGTCCTCTGTACCCTAAGACACACTGATTACTTAATCTTCGGCACATACCACATCAAGTCCAGTTCATTTAACTCGACGCAGAAACCACCTTGCTTTACCCAGAAAGAAAATCCTAGCGGAAAAGTAAAAGAAATCAGAGACGAGGTAAATAAAACACTGTACACACACTTTTCTACCATCCCATCTTCATTTCGTTCCAACCACCCCTTGGTCCACCTCCCTCCTGAGTTTCCGCTGTGAGTGAGTGAGTGAGTGAAGAGTTCGTAGAAAGAAGGACTTATCTCTTTCAAGCAGCAATTAACTCTTTACGCTGTTAAGGGGGAGGGAAAGAGGGAGATTCCACCCCTGTCTATCTTTCCTGGGAGAAGAGACAGATGACCATTGATCGTTCGAACACCCCCTACCCCCTCCACCCCCCTTTCGATGGAAAGTGCACTTTGGGTGAACATCCTTGCGTGATGTTGGGCAACGAGGCGAACAGATTTGGTGTAGGTAATATCCCTCTAAGACTAATACCACGTCTGTTAAGTTGCAGTGGATACGGAGATTACAGGGGGAAAAAAGTGTACTCCAGTACTTCGTGTGGAGTGTAAACAAGTATTATGGTAAATAATACTGTAGTATAAGTGAACGTGAAAATTCATTGCTCAGGTCCACGAATAGGACGTCATAGAACTTTTTTACATAATCTTAAGCATTGGTGTTTACTTAAGTTTTACATAAAGCTTAAAATATTTGTTTAGTGCATAGTATTAATAAAAAAAAATATATAATAATGGAAAAGGAATATATAATTAAAATTAAGGTAATAAGGATTTTCAATAATGATTAGGTAAGAGAATAAACAATAATGATTATGGTAATAGAATATATATATCAATGACTATGGTAAAGGGATATATAATAATGATTAAGGTAAAGGAATATGTAATAATGAATAAGATAAATGAATATATAATAATGAGAGTGTGCTAATGGTGAGTGTGAACCAATCCTAGTTTAATATTTCATAATGTCATTATTTTATAGAACGGGAAAGATTCAGTGACAATTTTTCACAATATCATGAATCAAATTGTTGCTAGATCAGGCCTGCATGAAAGGAGTTTACTTAATACTTTTCTTGTATGGACATCAGAGTATTAATCATTCTATATATATCACATCATGTTGGATTACAAGGGTGCAAATCTTAACATTGAATATCAATACAGTGACAATTTTCACAGTATCTTGCATCAGTTGGGACTACATCTGCATGTAATATAACTACCCAAATAAAGTTAGTCTGGTGTCAAATTTGAATGATGGGTTTATTATATATTTTGCGTGATGTTGGGCTACGAGGCGAACAGATTTGGTGTAGGTAATATTCCTTTAAGACTAATACCGTGTCTTTTAAGTTGCAGTGGATACGGAGTTTACAGGGAGGGGGGTGGGGTCGAAGTGTACTTCGTGTGAGTATAAACAAGTATTGTAGTAAATAATACAGTAGTATAAATAAAGTATCTATAACATTTATGTTTTCAGTTGAAACACTTTAAAACGTGAAAATTCAATGCTCAATTGGACAAATAGGACGTCATAGAACTTTAGCATTAAAACTTAAGCTTAAACATTAGCTTTTACATAATAATGTTTAATACATAGTGTTGTAAGGAAATATATAATAATGGAAAAGGAACATGTGATAATAACAAAAAAGTAAAATAATATATAATAATGATTAAATTAATAAGGGAATATACAATAATGATTAAGATAAGTATGAGGTATGATATATAATAATGAATAAGATACAGGAATATATAATAATGACCGAGGCCAAATGACAGGGTGTTAATAACGAGTCTGAATCAATCCTAGTTTAAAGCAA
>BPLR01006127.1:0-24180 GCA_021605095.1 Caerostris extrusa | reverse complement strand
ACCATAGTTAATATACGAATATAAAAAGATCGATTTCTTTCAGGACATTTTCTTATAGACTTTTAAAAAATGAATGAATAGTGTGAGAATAAAACGCATGAAGAGTTATTTAGTAAAGACTGTTTTTGTCTGAGACGATACTCAAAATGAAGGAGAAGTTACTCTTAAAGCAAATCTTATGATCTAAGGGCGTGTGAAGGATAGTATATAAAAGACAATATTAGGAATTAGAAGGGGATTCACTGAGCGTTTTTGGCGCCTTTTTTTTCAGAAACCAAAATTCGTCAAAAATGAAATTTTAAAGTTTCTAATGTGAAAAATCAGATAAATATTCTGAAGAAAATCACTGAGGGGTTAGAATCTTTATTTAAATATATACTAATAGATTCTGAAAATATAAAAGATTCTAGACCTTTTTTTAGTCTTCTAAAATATTTAAAGTCTCTAATCAGATAAATAGTCTAAGATAATAGTTAAGTTTCTAATCAGAAAAATCAGATAAATATTCTGAAAGAAATAGATTGAGGTTAACTATTTTTTTTCTTAAATATATACTGATGGATTCTGAAATGTAAAAGGTTCAGATGCTTCTTTAGTCCACTAAAATATTTATGTCTCTATACAAGAATCGCACGGCATCGTATACCATTAACTTTAATTTAATATTATTATATTTTGCACAACTCATACCACAGCTAATATATAAGCCATACTATAGAGACATAAAGAGATCGATTTCTTTTGATGAGATATTTCTTACAGACAATGTTTCTTTGTTTTGCAAAATGAATGAATAGTGAAAAGTGTTTCGCATGAAGAGTATTTAGTGAAGACTGTGGTCTGGCACGAAACTCAAATGAAATGAAGAGGATTACTCTAGGGTGTGGAGGGGGAAGTGTTCCTTCAAATTTTATCCTCTTTCATTCTTTTACATAACACTGTTAGCACAACGCAGTAGCGTTCTACAACAATAGCTTTCAATAACTATAACAAATAGTTCTTCAAAAAAAATAACAGCATTTGTCTAGGGAATGCTCTTAATTAAATTATATAAGTTTTCGACATGGGAAAAATATTATTATATTATCAATTTGAAAAATTTAATTATGATTCTTATATTGAAAAACATATAGACTTTTTAAAATAATTTACGGGTTTCATAAACTGTTTTTATTATTATTATTATTACTATTATTGTTGTTATTATTTTTTCATCTTGAAAAGTAAATATTTTAACGTCTAGGAATTATGTTTGAAATTATTTCTACCATGCTGTATTTAAAAAAAAAAAAAAAAAAAAAAAAAAAAAAAAAAATGAAAAATAAAACAAAAGTTAGTGAAACAAAAAAGAAAAGAAAATGAACTTTAGACATTCACTAAGGAGTTCTAAGACTGCGAAATTAATAAGACTTAAAACTTAAAAATATTACTTCGACTTGCGACCCTTAGGGTATGGGGTTTTTCACTACTAAGCTTGTACAAAATATCAACGTATGTGTTAATATGATTACTTTGACGAGATTTAGCAGTCGGAAGAATTAACGATTAGCGGTGAAACTCAACCTCGATTCTAGATAACGTTAAAAGTAGAGTTCTCCGCTGGTTGATTTAACTATTCGGATAAAGGAATGCTTTACATTAGCAATTAATCTCAGCAGCTATGCAGTACTACATAGTATCGGTGCTACTGACGGTACGATTTAAACCAAACATTTCTATTGGCTCTTATGTAGTCTTTCCAACAGAACAATTCTAAAAACTGCATTACTGGTTATCAATTTTCGAAAATATAATACTAAAAACATTTTGGTTTAAATATATGATGAATATTTTATGTGTTAATTTTTATGTCCCTGAGTGTAGAGCATATGTGCCTCACTTTAAAAGAATAATTTGTACATTCATTTCAGAATGTAAATACATTCCTTTATTGATTTATATTTACAATGAAAAGAGGTTATCTGTATAACACATAAATTTAAAATTACTTCTGACTATAAGGTATATATGATTTAATGTATGTATATAGTAACATTGATATTAAACTCGATTTGATTTATATTTTCATTAATTTGAATACCAGATTTTGAAAGCTAAATTGATTAGTTTTAAATTATTATTAAGTTTATTCTAGAAATAAAATTCAAGAAAAAAAATGGATATAAGGTTAATGTAAACATTAATTTCAAATATAAGATTCGTCATTTTCGTTTCTCAAATTTTACTATCGGATATTAAGGCTCAGAAAAATGTATGTGAAGAAGTTTTTATAAAGCAATGCTTATCTTCAGATTTGCTATTTTTTTTTTTTCTTTTATTATTTTTTAAGAAAAAAATTCGCCTTAACATTTCATTTTATTTTTTAAGATTTATAATCTAAAAGAAATTGATTTTTTCTTTTAGTTTGATTGTTGACTCAATAAGTTAGCTTATTACTTTTTACAAATATCTTTTATTTCTTAAATTTCAGAAAAGGCAGAATACAGTACTAATTAATTTCTCTTTTAATTTAGCAAAAAGTCATTTTCTACCATCTAGTGGCTTGAATTGAGATTTCTTTAATGTAAATTTACTTGTTAAAAATTAATTAAGTTAGTTGCTTATAGTAGATGATTGTTTCAAATATTACATTTTTGAAGTTTATGCAATTGCGATCTTTTCTAAATATATATTTTTAAATATTCTGTTCTACTATACACTTATTTATAATTTATATTCAAATATTTTAAATAAAATAATTTATTTTGCAACAATTTTCTCTTAACAATTCAAGAAACCATAAATCTTAATCTTTTATAAATATTTTGTATCGGCAACTGAGATTTCTTCTCGAATATTGTTCGCCTTTTTTTTTTCCATAATTAGTTCAGTAAAACAGAAGGGTCTTTGTTCTAGGAAACTAGTTAGTTCCAATATATAAGTTTCACTTTCAAATCAAATAAGTTTATAGAACAGAATATTCGAAAGAAACAAAAATATATTTGAAAGGATCACGATTCTATAAACTTCGATACTTGAATATTTAAAACAATTAATTCTCATTAATTTTTAGCAAGAAACTTTGAAACCGAAAATAATTTTTAATTCAAGCCATCAGATACAAATAATGTTTTTATTAAATTAAATACAATTAATTAAAATTTAATCGTAATTTTTCATTAGACACAAATAGTAATAAATTCTGAAGAAAAATTTGAATGCTAAGTGTTATAGTTTTTAAGTTACATTTGGAACACCATTTATAGTTAGATATAGATAAAGATATAATGTATGGTAGTATAATAATAATAAATGGATTCCAAAATAAACTTATAATATAATTTAAAGTATTCCCAGAAAATAATTTTAATAGACAAAAAATAAATGCAGTAGTTCGAATCTACATTAAACAATAGGTCCAAGCCTAATATGACTGTTTAGCATTGGGTTTAGGTGTTAGATTGACAACCCTGTATCGTAAGAAGAAGATATCTCCTGTCTTGAAATCTGTGAAATTACACAAGGTTTTGAACCTGAAGCCTATGGTATCGAAGGCCAGAGCGCTAATAAATGGATCATCAGGTAGCTTCAGAAGCAAGAACATACGCAAATAGGGAAAGCGTCTGCCTATAGAAGCATAGGCAGATGGGGAGATGAGCATCGGCCTATAGGGGGATAGTTCTCCCCCCCCTCCCAATAGGACCGTTGCAACAAATGAAGAAGAAAAAAATTGATAACCTTTATTTGAAATCGTACATCTACAATCAAACAAAAATACAAATAAATTTTATTAAAATTATTTTCACAAGAAAATATAATAGAGTTAACTTAAATTTCAATCAATCCTATAAGAAATTGATTTTAATGTTTCAAAAGAAATAATTCTGAATAAACTAATAAATATCCAAACAAAAGCTATTCAACTATGCGAAACGATAAAGTGGTATAGTCAAGAGGAAAAATGTTATTTGCTCGTCCTCTTAAAACACTTCTATTTGAAGCAAGTGTTTGTTGCTGCAACTCTTATTTATTGTTAACACGAACTTGTAATTATAATAGCCGGTCATTTTAAGAAAATCGGAAAAGAAAACGTCTCAAATTCCACAAAGGAAAATTTTTAAGTGAACTTGAGCATGAATGTCATAACGTGCATACCGAAGAGTGAATTTTTGGAAATTCCTTCAGATCCATCAATCAGTCGCAAAAGTTTGTATCGATGAATGAAAACAGCTATTAGCACTTTTACACGCCTTGTTCCTAATTGGCATTCTTCAATAGAAGAAGTGAACGCAGTTCGTGTTTTTCAGCTCGTTTGTAGGGTCGTTATAATATTAATACGACACCTGAGACATTATGTTACGGAAGTGAATGAAAGATAAGATGGATTTCATTAATGATACGTTTCATAAACTTGTTTTGTTGAGTGTTTAATAAAGAGAGAGTTTAAGTGGATTTCGAAACATAATTTTTTTTTTCTGCAAAAAGAATATTTAACTTTCAATAAAACGAGGTTCTCAGTTTTTGGTCAGTGAAGGAAAATTTTCTTTTTATTATGTCATCACTTTCTGTTAAATTATTTTTCAGAATATACGTAAAAGAAAAATGGGGGGCGGTTTTAATGTGTTAACTTAATTAAGCTGATTACATTAATGCAGTTTTCTTTCAGTTGATGTTTTCCTTGTGTTAGACTTGCTAGAGAGGATGGTTTACGTATAATGAATACGATGTAAAAGTGTGATGCGTCAGAGAGAAATTTTGTAAAATGTTCGAATTTTAAAAATCGTGAGTAAAATTCTGATCAAGATAGAATGATGTTAACGACCCTATAAATTGGATTGTTGATGCTGAGTTGGGGGCTTATCTGATATCAGAAATTCTCAGTTTTTTATACCTCAGTGTTTCTTACTTTAGAAAAAAATTTCTTTATTCGGGAATAAATATTTTACATCTTTGAATAGTTTATTCAATTTAATTTCCTCCAGCAATGTATGAATAGCATTTTTAAATCAAAGTAGTCACCTAATTTAGACTAAATTTGTGCGTCTCAAGACTCAGGCTTAGGGTTGAGTTTCAATCTGCTGGCAGCTTTACTGTAGACACCGTTTCAAATAACTAGGAGATTCGATGGCGTTTGTGATGTTCAGCATCTTGCCTTGTCAGCCGGTTTACCTAGTGGATTTTTCTGGATTTTTGTCCTATACTACACAAATGCTGTGTAGTTTCCCCTAAAGATCCTCCTGGAAGGCACTTCCCTCCTTTTTCAGCGACAAGGAGGGAAGTCAAACTTCTACTTACTGTTGCTCCATCACAATAGAAGCTGCCCATTCCTTCCATGAGAACACATGCATGGGATTTATCTAGATGTTGCTGTCCGCCATCTAGGATAAGAAACAAGTCAAAATTTTGTTTCTAAGAAATTATTAATTCATTTAAATTGAAGTAAAAAAAAAATTTGCTAGTGAGATATAACAATTGTTTGCAGATTCCTAATATATGAGAACCATTCTAAGTTCTTTCGAAATATTTAGTTTTGAATGATATTTTGAATTCCCATTTTTAAACTACAAAAGTTAATTGCGAATAGAAATTTCCATTTGAAAGGAAAAGGTTTGCCAATTTTTTTAGATACTGGACTTTCTTGCTATCGTAAATCTGTTTCAGAGCTCAAAAAGCCATTAATGTGCATATTACTTATGCAATCTACAGATTAGCTGATTTGTTACATTTAATTAATGAGTATCGTTTTCAGTTATTGAGTTGGCCTATATGAAATAAAATCTCTGACGCTTTTTCGGTTTAACTTAAGAATCCGACAAACTACTTGACCTCTATTATGATGTGTACCATCACTTCAGAGGGTAAATGTTGTTCCGTAAAACAATGAAAATACATCAATAGCGATCCTTTAAACTTAACGTTATGCAAAAGCAGTATTCTATATACCTAAGATGTGTAAGAAACTGCTTCCTCTCTTTAAAACCTATGATTGTATTGCAATTTAATAATCCAGTTGGATATCCAGTTCTCATTTCAAGACATTTTGTCGCTATAAAGAAATAACATTACATTTAAACAATAATAAATATATTTTATTTACAATATGCTGATTATGTTATGAAATGACTTATAACTTTATGAGATAAGAAGTTTAGAGTGTTTTTCAATCATTGAGTTGGCCCAAATGAAATGAAATCTCCGGCTCCTTTTCAGCTTGACATAACACAACATCTAGTTGACCTCTATATAATACGTACCATCACTTCAGTGTGCCAATGCTGTTCCGTAAATCAAGGAAAACGTATCATTAGAGATCCTTTAAACTTAACGCCACGTTAAAAGCAGAACGTTACCAAACAAAAATGTTTAAGAAAAGTACCTTTCTTTAAAAACATATGATTGTATTGGAACCTAATAAGTTTAAACTTGACAATAAAATTCTTATTTCAAGACACTTTTGCAGCAATAAATAAATATCATTATGTTTAAAAATTATCAATACATTTTATTTACAATATGCTGATTATTTTATGAAATGACTTATTATTTTATCAGTTAAGAATTAAAGCGTGCTTTTTCAATTATTGAGTTGGCCCATATGAAATGAAATATCTGACGCCTTTTCGGTTTGTCGTAAATATCCGGCAAATTAGTTTACCTCTATATAATGCGTGCCATCACTTCAGTGGGTTAATGTTGTTACATAAAAAATGTAAATGCATCATTGCATCATTAGTCCTTTAAACTTAACGTTATGCAAAAGCAGCATGTTATCTACCTAAGATGTCTAAGAAAACTACCTCTGTTTAAAAACATATGATTGTATTCGAACCTAATAAGGTCCCACCTGGCAATCCAGTTATCATTTCAAAACATTTTGTAACAACATTTTTGTGTAAATAAATAACATTGTGTTTGAATAATTATAAATATTGTTACATTATTTACAACATGCTGATTATTTTATGAAATGACTTATAACTTTATGAGATAAGACGTATAACGTGACGATGGTTAGTCGATGCAAGACGTTATCAACCTAAAATGTCAAAGAAAAGTATCTTCGTCTTTAAAAAACTATGGTTGTATTGGAACCTAACAAGGTCCCACTTGACAAAAAAGTTCTCATTTCAAGACACTTTGTCACAATCGCTCCTATTTATTTGGTATTTTAAGGCAATGAATGCAGAGCACGCTACCAGGGGGTTTAAATCCTAACTTTTTTTTTATAGAAGATAGCAAATTCGTACTACTATTGGTACATGAGTGAACTGCAATTTTATTCACCTCCTTGATCTTAAAAGAATTCAATATATAGCTTCGGAAAAACTTCACTCCTGAAGCAAACAAAACGAAAACACGTTTGATCGATTAGAAGAAAAACTGCAGGTAAGAAATAAATTGCTGGTAACATGTATAAAAAGAACAACAAAAATTGAAAAAGTTTTTTTTTTTTTTTTACACGCCAGTCTTATTTGAGTTAATGCTGTCAGGCCCAGACCCGGACAAATTGTGAAGGAAAATTAAATATAAAGTCACCTTCTTTTAGTAAAAAAAAAAAAAGAAATCAATAAATTTCAGTATTCTTGTTTTATCATTATCAGAATGGTTTAATCAAAAGAAGACAACAAAGACATCTTAAGAAAATAAATCAGAAATTGTAGTGAAAGGATTTAACAAACAATTGATGGTTAATTTCTGATAAATTTTTAAATTGAATTTGTGTTTTCTGTTCAATAAATTTCTAATATAGTGTGCAATAATCTTTTTTTTTTTAAATTAGGAAGAGTTATCGTAGTTATGTTTTAACAGTGAAATTTAAAATTTAAATAATTTCCTCTAAATATTAAAGTCAAACTTCGCCCTTTAGGTGCTCCAAGTCTTTTGTGCCGCAAGGACTGTCTGTAACTACGACTATCGTGTTTCTTTCTAGCGGTGGTTCAGGTTTTCTGGTTAGCCGCAGCTTTCTGATGGTTCGAGAAATATTGACCAATCCATACAAATATTTATGGAATCTTCATTTATTTACAAGCAATATTTACAAAGATATACAGGGTTGATGGTAACAGTTCAAATGCAAAATCTAAACTGGAAGAAAAATGTTCTTATTTTATTCTAAAAGTCGTTTCCACAGCAACAGCTGGTTTCACGGCAACAGCCCGTTTCCACAGCAACCAACAGACCCGTTTCCACGTCAACAGCGCAGTTCTGAATCGGTTCCAAACGATTTCTATAAAACTACCACGTGACGCTGCGTGCCTCGAACTAAAGCATAAAAATTCCAACAAGGACAAAGTCAAAAACAAATGAATATGATGAAGCTTTAACGTTTTCGTTTTAAATGGCTCTTGAAAACTCATTATAAAAGTAACTTAATTTACTTATATTTCTAAAGGTATATCATGATAATGTATAGTCACAAAAATGTTAAACTAAAATTGTAAATATTTATGTAGCTACAAAGAAAATAATAAACATAACTGGAATGTTTGTATCAGTAATGATAACATTGTGGTTATAGAGTAAAAAACATACGTATAGATGCAAATGAAGGGAAATTAACTTTTATAGCCAATTCTGAAATTATCCCTTTTAGTTCTATCGGAGGATCATTTGCGGTAAATTTGTAGAACACGATCTTCGATGCATTTAAAGTCATATCAGTAGTAAATGAATTTCAAAATAAACTTTTAACATAATTTTAAATAACCACAAAATGGTCTTTTAATAGAGGAAAAGATGAATATCATCATTATTAAGAAATCGTACGTCTCAACTAGAATACAAATCAATTTTATTAATAATGCTTTACACAAGAAAATATATTAGAGTTAAATTATATTTCAATCATTACAATACGAAATTTATTTTAATGTTACGTAAAAAGTTTAAATAAACTATTAAATATCTAACCAAAAGGTATTAAAATATGCCAAACACTAAATCGGTGTAGTCAGGAGAAAAATGTTATTTGCTCATCATTTTAAAGCACCTCTATTTGAAGCAAGCATTCACTCTGCTAATGTTGCAACTCTTATTTATTGTTAACACGAGCTTGTAATTATAATAGCCGATCATTTTTAAGAAAATCGGAAAATAAAAAACGTTTCAAATTCCACAAAAGAAAAATGTTTAAGTGAACTTGAGCATGAATGCCATAACGTGCATACCGAAGAGTGAATTTTTGGAAATTCCCTCCACCCCCATCAATCAGTTGCAAAAGTTTGTAGCGATGAATGAAAACAGCCATTAGCACTTTTACATGCCTTCTTCTTAATTTGCACATTCTTCAATAGCGAGAAGTGAGCGCAGTTCGTGTTGTTTTTCAGCTCGTTTGTAGGGTCGTTATAATATTCATGTGACACCTGAGACATAATGTTACGAAAGTGAATGAAAGATAAGATGGATTTCATTAATGATATGTTTCATAAACTTAGTTTTGTTCAGTCTTTCATAAAAATGTGCAAATTTTAAGTGGATTTCGAAAATAACTTTTTCTGCAAGTATATTTAACTTTCGATAAAACGAGATTCTCAGTTTTAGGTCAGTGAAGCAATATTTTCTTTATTATGTCATCACTCTTTAACTTTCAATAAAATAATTTTTCAGAATATACTTAAAAGAAAAATGAGGGCTATTTTAACGTGTTAAATTAATTAAGCTGATTACATTAATGCAGTTTTCATTCAGTTGATTTGTCCCTTGCGTAAGAATTGCAAGCGAAGATGTTTACTTATAATGAATACGATGTAAAATTCTGATGCGTGAGAGAGAAAAGTTTGAATTTTAAAAATCGTGAGTAAAATTCTGATCAGGATAGAATGATGTTAACGCCAATATAAATTGGATTGTTGTTGATGGGCTAGAGGAGTTTATCCGATATCAGAAATTCTCAATTTTTTTATATTTGAGAATTTCCTACTTTAGAAAAAAATATCTGGGATAAAAAAACCTTCATGATTTGATTAGCTTATTAAATTTAATTTCTTCACAGCGTTGTATGAGTAGCAATTTTTAAATCAAAGTATTCACATATTTAAGACTAAATTTGACCAACTCACGGCTGAGTGACAAAGTTTGTCGCTGGTGAGCATTAGGGTGAGGTTCGGTCTGGTGGCGAGTTTGTTTAGACACTGTTTAAAAAATTATGCAAATTGATTGCGTTTCTAACGTTCAGTATCTTGCCTCGTTAGTCGGATTCCTTGATAGGAATTTTTCTCATACGATACGCAAATGCGGATGAATTCCCTCTAAATTCCTCTAGTAAAGCACTGCCCTCCTTCTTCAAATATTCAATTGAATTCTTCAATTGAAAAATATCACTACAAATATAGAAGATACACATAATCTTGGATCAAGTGAATTTACAAATTTTTTTTATGCACGATTAATTGTTTTTTTATTATATCGTTATCTGATAAGATTTAGACATTTTTTCCCTTTTCAGATTATATTACAAGTTTAGAGCGGAGTTACAAAAAGAATCTATTTATGGAAAGTATGTAGCTTGTTAGGAAAATCGAAAATACAAAAATATTGTTAAAGGACTTTGAAAAATATTTATTTTTATTTAAACGTATTCTATAAAATTACATTTCGTTGTATGTTTAATATTTTAGTTCGAATTACAAAAAGAATTTTGAGGTACTATTGGAAATACTTAGGCTATTAAATTGCATAAATGACCCTATGTTTAAAAAATTATTAGCAAAAGAAAAATATGAAAGTAAAACATAAAATAAATATGAATAGATTTTTAAAGGCATTAATTAAGAGTATTGTATATAAATTCTTATATATATTTATTTACATACATACTTGCAGGCTTTATAAAATTATTGTTATCCAATGGGAAACAATTTTATCTGTCCTCCAAGAGCGGCAGATATAATAAATTCAGCATTACCGAAGCTACTTAACACTAAATTTTAGAGAAAACATTCTCAGAAACGGCATCTAGAAAGGTTTGGTTTGTGGCTTTACGTTCATTTTGTGCACCCTTTAGGTTAAGTAGACAGAGACCTACAGTTTAACGTGAATTCCAAACCACTACCAAACATCCAGGCCACCGCCAGGATTAGAATAAGAAGCCTGTGGTTCCAAAGGTTAGAGCGCGAAAAGTTTTTGCCGGAAAGATTGCATCCTTTTCCTCCAATGTAAAATTTCTCTGGCCTAATGATTTATCGTATCCTTCTCCTCAATAGACATAAAGTTGGCAATTCAGCATCATTTTATGGTTACGAACAAAGTTTCTTTTGCTCAAAATCCCAAAGGCTAACCACGGGGCTGCTACATCCAATTTTTTTATGGTTATAATAAGCATAAATTTTATTTAACTTGTTTTGATAATCTATAGTAGCAACGTTAAGCAACTACATAACTTTTGGAAAAATTACCCTTTATAACAAATATATAACATCAGAGATATTTAACGAAATTACAGGAATCTAAACTAGAAAGACAATTAAAATCTAATAATAATGATAAATATTAATCAACTAACTTTAGCAATATAAAATGCATGTTTTAAAAGGCAAAACCAAAATAAACCCAAAATTAATGTTGAGAATAAAGCAACTTAATATAATTTTCAACAGACAATCCATTGAATGCACATTTAAAAAAATGTTTCGATAAAGTTCACATGTCATTGAGATATTAATCAACTAATTTTAACAATATAAAATGCATGTTTTAAAAGTCAAGATCAAAATAAACTCAAAGCTACTATAGAGAATAAAGAAACTTAATATAATTTTCAACAGACAATCCGCCGACTACAGATTTAAAAATGTCTCGATACGGTTCACATGTCATTGAGTAAAATCAGGGGTTTTCTCTGAGGTGTAATTAAAAATTCTTAAAACAATATATCATAATTTTTTTTTTTCTGAAGATAGATAAAATGGGATCTAATAAATTTAAAAAAAAGGTATTTGAAAGATAATTTACATTGCGATTCTCACAGGCGGAATTGAAATTATTTCATTATCCCTTTTGAGATTAAAACAAAAAGAATCCAGGAAGGAAAATTGAATGAAAAACTGATATTTGACACATTTTGCAGTAATAAAAACATTCCTCGAGTAATAAAGCGAAACGTATTGTCGGCGAACTCGCTAATTCGATTTGCCAAACTATGATGTGAGTAACACTATTATAAAGACAATTCCTTCTTGAAAGATTCGTTTGTTTGCCGTGCAGGGAAAATTCTCAAAATACATTAAATTAAATTAAGTCAAATAAGGAAGCAGTATCTGCTTTACAAGACAACTGTGTTTCAAAATTTAGCAAAACAAATTTTTATTTGACTTTTGATATTAAAATATTACATGGAGCTAAGACACATATTGAAAGTTAAAATAACAGTTACAAAAACAAATTTTTGTAAGAACATGTGAGTGTGTGTGAACATGATTTCTGAGGATGGAAAAATGGTTAAATACCTATTTTAATATCGCTAACAATTGTAATTTTTTTTTTTATTTACAACCGAAAATGTTGTTGATCTTAATAAAGTTGCGATATTATACATATTATTAAGCCTTCTTTTCTTTTGTTATGTGATTTTAACATCCTTCTATAGTGTTTGTAGTCATTTGCTCTACATGCAAAAGTAAATTAAATTTGTATGCCTGGCATACAGTTACAATTAATCTTACGGAACACGCTGAATAATGCTAATTATATAAAAACTTTTAATTTTAACATTAACTATAAACATAATTACGCTTAAATTTATGAATATATATTTTTTTATCGTTTAAGCGTAGGAAAGTAATTTTGTTTCGTTTACGCTTTTTCGTCACATTGATTTTCTTATTCATTACTTCATCTCATAGTAATCACAATCTCATGGCGTAATTGCGATATATTTGTCATATTATTTTAATTCCACATAACCTACATAGGTAAAATAATTCCTTCCAAGAAAATATTCAGAGATGGCTTCCCACATTTGTGTATTATATTGGTTCCAAATAAATGCACCAAACAAAATGTTAAATTTGATTTGAGACATTTTATTATATACTTCATCGCTTCTACTCATTTAAAAAATTAATGAATGAAATGTAACCTACTTATGGGAATTAAACATTTAAACTTCTTCAGCAAATTAGCGAGCATTGTGGCTGGACTACTGTATTTATAAAACTATTTATACAGATTGTAAGGCATAAAATCTTCGACTTGTACATAAGCATTTTGGACAGAATCATTTTTATGCTCATGTTTTCAAACACCTAGACAGTTTAAATGTAGGTCATTTTTCACAATAATGCCAGATATGTAGCAGATTCAGTGTTATTAAGATTTGGGACTTCGCCATTAAAACATATTGTCTCCTTGATTTGGAAGAAAGTCTTTATGGGTGATATATGGAGTC
Organism: Caerostris extrusa; assembly: GCA_021605095.1. Lineage (NCBI taxonomy): Eukaryota > Metazoa > Arthropoda > Arachnida > Araneae > Araneidae > Caerostris > Caerostris extrusa. The sequence continues at coordinate 10,817 of BPLR01006127.1, read as the reverse complement.
ACTGCACGCCTGCGTAGAGAAAAACATGAAAATCACCATGAAATTCAATTTATCTCAATGTTAAAAAGATTATTACCATCCCCACCAAGTCCGCCTTTCAGGTCAGTGTTTACAACACAAAACACTGGATGAGATCTTCTTTTTATAGCCATATTTAAGTATAAATAAGTCAAGCATGATCATAGAAAACAGTTCAGATGCTGTTTGGATATTTGAATTGATGATTATCTTCACTAATATAAGTACTATATTGAATCTAACTTATTTAAATATTGCAAGTTTTATACTAAGCATATTAATATAGAAATATTGTTCAACGATTTGCAATCAGCTTCATTTATTTATATAAAAAATAACTTTTTCCCTTTTTCATTTATACCTAATTTGTTTTAATTAAAATATTGTGATAAACAAATATAATTTATTCAACTTGTTTGCTTTGATTAACTAAATCCTTTACAAGCCGCATTTAAAGGCATGAAATAGTTTTTAATACAACAACAGAATAATGATGTTTACAATAAACAAATCAAATCAACAAATACTTCTCACTGATTTAACTGTGTTAATAATGTTAAAATTTGTTATACAAATAAATATATATGTTATTTTAAGATTAAAATTCATTCTTGAATTGGAAGCCTTTTAAAAGAAACAACAGAGATATTATCGTTAAAATATGTAATAAATATTAGTTTTATTGTTTAATTTTTAATAAAGATTAAACATTTTTTTAGATGGAATGATTTTTTTATTTGAACAACTAATGTCAAGCATCGCAACCCTTATTTTATTAGAATAAGAAACGCGAAATATGAAGGAATAAGACAAACATCTTTTAAATTTTTGTGGAAACAAAATCTTTTATCATGCTTCGCTATTTGAACATTTACATTTTAAGAATATGAGTATGGTATGTAACTAAATTATTTTTCGTTTGCATATATTTGAATTTTTCTAGTCTTTCACAAAAAAAAAAATGTTCTTCATTTTTAATCCTTATGAATGGTTTAATTTTGTTCGTTCGTTCCACCATTTTCAAAAGAATATATTTAACTTAATATTTTAAAAATGAATTACTTTGAAACATTCTTTGTTATTTTTTTCATAAACCTCTATCGTTTTGTTTAATTAATTTTTAAAAGAAAATTCCTTTGGGAAAAATTATTATATAAGCTTTAGTAAGGATGTAAAAATATTTTATTACTTTATAAAACAACTTTAAATTAAAGGATAAAATTTTACTTTATTTCAGTTTATTAATCCGGCGAATTCTGTACATTTATTTTCTAAAAATTCAAGAGAAATAAAAAATTATTTATCATATTTTTTTATTTGAATTTTCAAAAAATAACAAAAATAATAACGACGAGAATAAAATTGGTAATTAACACAACTGTTTTTAGAAAATAACAATTTTTTAATGTAGATACAACTTTGAGATAATTCTTCAAAAATATGGCAATTTACAACGAATTTGGTATTGTTTAAGTGTAACCATGGGAATTATAATACTACACATATAAGAGAAAAATAAGTAAATGTACTATATAGATTGTTTTACTATGTTTCAGTTTACTAATTCTACGATTGGAAACTATTTATTTTAAGAGAATATGAATTTCACATATTTTTCACAAATTTCTAGGGACTACTGTTTGCAATGCTTGTGTTTTATTGTGAGTATAAATTATTTTTTTACACTGGAGGAAACTAAGTCAATTTATCTAATGAATAGCAGAATTAACTAATTTTTGTGTGTGGTTGATCGCGTTTATTCTGAAATTGCGTTTCTGACTATTGAATAGATTGAAATTATTCAAAAGATTTTTAAACCCTTGCTTTTTAAATATTTAAATAAAAGATAATTAAGTAATTTTCTTTTCATTTATATGTTCTGCGTTTTGTTATGTGATGAAACGCCAAAATATGAAAAAGGTTTTAGTATATTCTAATCTTGCTGTGGAGTCCATTACAGGAATTGCTTTTAAAATTTCGGGAAATACCACTAAATTACTAAAGAACTACATTTAAAATATGTAGAAATCTGAAAACCTTTTAAAAGTTTATAATTGTTCTCATCATTACAATGCATTTATTATTTTAAATTTCTTTAGAGAGAAAACTAGATGGAGGGAAAATTTTTCTGATAGGAAACTAAATAGACGATGAAGAATCAAATGTTCATCATTAGAAATTAAAAATTATTGGTATACAAGATGTTTAATTAATAATGTATAGGCTTCTTCATTAGTTCATCGTTTGTTTGTCTTGTCTAAATAATATTAGTAAAGTTAGGCAATTTAATCTAATTTCATCTGTTCTAATCTACCATACACTTCTTCTATTTGTGTTGTTGTTGTTGTTTCTTATCCCACTTGGCTGGCCAAGCCCACGAGCCCATACGTACTCATGATTGAAGGGAATGAAGCTGCTTCTGTTGGTGATGGGGCACCCCCGTAGGTAGAAGTCTGACTTTGTCTCCGTGACGCTCTTACAGTCATAGGAGACCGGGACCTACAGCTTAAAGTGGATTCCGAACCACTACAAACAGTAGTGGACTACTACTCGAAAGTGAGAAGCTCTACTACGAGTGTGAAACTCGTCTATTTGTAGGATATGTAATACTAATAATAGCATTTTGGTTATTCTGTCAGACCAGCGAGTTTAAATTATACGGCTGCTTATTAGATTTTTGTGTGTCTAGATAATGGAATTCATTCTGCAAAAAGTTTTCTGATACAGTAGGGATCTTAAAATGTATATTTTAAATTTATCTTCTGAATAAATCATAATTATACAGATCATTAGCGTAAAACTCGCGATAAAAATTCAAATACTTTTATAAAGTAAATAATAATAAATTATTTGTATATATTTTAAAGAGTTAGATAACTCACATGGGTAAATGATAATGTTTCTTATATTCACTCAAATTAAGTACATCCAAAAAAGAAAAACTTTTTAGTTTATCTAAATTAAAAATTTAGTTTGATTATTTTTTAGGTAAGCATTTAAAAACAACAACAAAACAAAATAAAAACCTCTTAAATAAAATGTTACATAACAAAAATTATTTCATTAAGGTAAAAATATTATAATTTTTCATGTAATGTTATCCTATAATATCCAAATTACTTATTCATTATAGCTATAATGAGATGTTGTTCTTCTTAACTGATAGTCTTACAATAATAAATGTAGTAATAAATTGTATTGCAAAGTTAGAATATTGATTCAAAAGGAGTTCTTAAATAATTTTATTACATATATCAATTTATTTCATTAATATGATTGGTTATTCATTAGTTAGTTTTGTTCTACAAGACGTATGTTTTTTACTTTACGAGTTTTGCATCGATAGCCTTCAAATATGTATGTAACTACCACATATAATTTGACATTGCACTGCATGAGAAAATCAAACTGATCAGCTCTTTTAAATCAAAGATATAAATCGGTACGCTTCATATAAAAATCAGAACTTCTTAACATTTTTTTTCTACGGACAACTTTTGCAAGTAAAAAAATAAAGATCATGGAACTCTTTCTCTCAATTATATTTTCAAATGCTCTAATAAAATGAAAAATAATTCACTTAAAACAAAACCATTAAAAAAAAATTTACTCAGTAAAAGTGCTTTAGCGCTTTCCTAGAAACACTAAATAACAATTCAATTACTTATAAATTATCTAGTAATTCAAAATATATTACTAAAAGTGTACCAAGGTGAATAGCGAGGAATTGTTAGAAAATTGTCTTTTATTTCCATTGCTAATCAGTATAACCTCTAATGATTCATAATTGAAGGCATAATTTCCATAACAAATTCCATGTCAATTAAATTATGAAAACAAAAATATTTTTTTGAACCAAGCATCCGATCTCTGTAATAAATTGGAACGTCAAAGTTCCAAGTAATATATACATAAATTTGTAACAGTTTGTGACATATAAGTAAAAGATGAATAGGCACTGGGAAATTTTTGCTATTGAGAAATTTTTCTCTTTTAATTCTTGTTTTCTTTTATATTAAGGATAACAATCTCATGGAGTTTTCTTTGTTCAAAGTTAGACCTGGAGAAATTAGAAATAACGATAGTAATTAAACGATTGATAACATAGTAATTAAAATATAATAAAATGAAAACAAAAGTGAAAAGAATTAAAAAAAATTCTTAATAGCAGTTTAAATATAATTATTCGGATGTATAAAAGTATATGTTAGACTTTAATAAAATTGCATATATTTCAGTTAATTAAATAAATTATACACCACAACGCATTAGTATACAAAAAATATTTACATACACACAAATAAAAAAATAAGGTTTCTTATGAAAAATTTATCTATTTGAGCGAATAGCCTAGTGCAGCAAATGATCTGATCTTTCTGAATAAACAGCGGATAGTAAAAATACTAAAAACATTACCATCCTTTTATTGCTCATTTTTCTGAAATCACCCATTTCAGTGCTTTCTGGGAACAAAAAGTTCTTCAAAGAGAAGAGAGATAATCTTCTTTTTACATTAGCCATACAGAGGCATGGGGGGGGGAGAATGGATAAAAAGAAGCAATTCTCAAGTTTACTGTAAACGAACTTAAAATATTGCTAAATATCGTCATTTTTTTTTTCTAAATATCTGAACATTGCTCTATTTTACAGTAATATGAAACCCATTAAATATTTTATAAAGATAATGGGTTTTTATTTGACTACTTTTTTAAACCATATTTTTATACATATTTTAAGACATAGGGAAAAGTAAAGTATAGCAGGAGTACGACGGCTATACCAAACGGAACTTGATGAAATCAAATGCAAGTTATATTTTTTTAATTAAATATAAAAATTTTTTAAAGATACAGCAGGCTTATAAATAATTCATAATTATGACTTTAGTAAATATCATTTATCCATTCATATTAAATATTCATATAGAATATATTCAGCATTTTATTATACTTACAAAAGATAAACGGCCTTGAAACCTTGCTGATCAACTGAATTTTTATGATATTAAAATATATAATAGAACCTGTTCTCAAAAATAATATTCACAAAAAACATCTGCGAATGAAACGAATATTTTGGAACTTTTATTGAAATATTATAACCTTTTTAAATTAAATTCAGCCATTGTGACTATAAATAAATTCATATTAAAAAATTTAAAAATGAATAAATATTATAGCTAAATTTATTTACGAATTATAGTTGCTATATTTATTTGTGATCACTTCTGATAATTGTAAATGGATTTGTGGAACCCGCCAAAATAATATTTTGCAATAATATTATTTGGACATTTATATATAAACTACATTTTCGAAAGTTTAGGAAAATTAAACAGCATGCATTTTGATTACCACTATATTAGACAAAAGGAAGTTGAAAGATATTTATGTAATTTTTCTACATTAGAAAATAATAACGAAAAAAATTAGAAAATAATCTAGCCGCAGCGTCAGAATTTATGCAGAATTATTAATTTAAACTACAGCATCTGACTTAATTGATTTATTTTTAAGAATAATCTTTATTTTTTATTATTTTTTTTACATACTTTTTATATTTATTTATTTAATTATTTGTATTTATTCATCGGAAGTTATTAATTTAAGCTATAGCATCCGAGTTTTTGATTTATCCATTTATTTTATTTTATTTATTATTTTTTATTTATTTTTTTGCTTAGTTAATTTTTATTTATTTATTGGAAATTATTTTTATTAGAAATTTTTTTTTTTGATCAGAAAATAATAGAGATCCATAGGGAAGTGTGGATAATTTTGATTTTAATTAAAACGGAATATAATATTCAATCAACAATAGCAATACAATTATTTAAAAAAAATTCGAAGGAGGATCGTATCATCTTTTACGTTTTTGATTTCTCTCATGATATAGTTTTCACGCAAATTATTACTTCTTAGATTTGAAGGATGGAAGTCTAGAAGAATAAAAATAGTTTCCAATAACGCCCTAACACAATATATCGAACTGGAATTCGGAAAGCGGAACCTATATTAGGCGAATAGAATGCACTTTTCAAATTCACTTCGCAACCCCGAGAATTGGCTGCGATGTGTTCGGTTATTAGGTATCGGAAAGGAGGTTCTCTCGGAATTCAGAACTAAAGGGTAAGGACAATGGCGGAGTAACCAGCTCGTAGAAACAATATCGTCTCCGATATCGGCTCGTCTACCTGCAGCTATTCACAGAAATGAAGAATAAGTTTCCAACCTCATCTATGAGTCCGACTCTACTTTATGAATAATGGATTCACAGCTGGAGGATAAAATCTAAACACTGCTTACGGGAAAATAGTACTGTTTGTAAGAATGCACAGAGCAACCAAGACGAAAAACCCAATTTTATTGGATTCAAAAGCACTTTTATTTTTGATACTATTCTATTTTCACCATGCAGGTAAGATGAATAAAGATAACAATGTAGAATTTATTATACTCGTTAAAATATTTTACAAAATATCTAGCAGATGCTAATTTATATAAAACTTTTACCTGTTAATTTAAAAATACATTAAGATTATTTGGCATTTAGCGTGTTAATTAAGCTTATAGGATAAATGGGATGTAATGAACTGTTTTATTTCCTTTTAAAATGATTTCAGTAGCTCATAATGTAATGCACTAATTTGTTAGTAATGGGGAGGACATGAAACCTTACAAAAATGATATTTCGAAATGCATAAAATAAAATTAAAGTAGTTCCGTTATATTTAAAATAAATATAATTATTTGATATAATAAATTATTATAATATTAACCTAACATTCTTTTCTAGTTCAGCATGGAAATGTAATCCATATATACACAACACATAAATCCGCTAATCTTTCGTTCCTTTGTTCCTTTTTTTGTAACAAGGAACATCACTACGATATATGAATGTTGTTTATTAAGATGTCCTCTTGACAAATTTTCACATTTCATTACTGCTAAGAATTTTGTATATTATTGAAGAAAACCTAAATAGTTATACCATTAATATGAAACCGAATCCTCGTTCTATTGTACTCTGACAGTTACTAATAAAGCTGATTATCATTTGTTCAAAAAGGGTTAACGTGAAAATTTTGTTTTGATTTATCGTAATAAAAGTAGCAATAAAAAGTACCTGAAGCAAAAAAATGGAACAATACTGCTGTCTTTAAATAAACGAAGGAAGATAAACATTAAATAATAGAATGTGTTTCAGTCGAGTGAAAGTAAATAAACAAACATATAAAAACAAAGTAAACATAAAAGCGCAGTATTAAAAACTTTCTGCAATTTATTTCTTTTCCGCCTAATTGATATTTTCTCTTTAGGTTTGTCGATTTGATTTAGTGAAAACCAAATATGGGCAAATCCGGGATGAAAAACAATTTTACGACACAGGGGAATTAAATAAAAACAGAAAACAAATTGAGAAGTGTCTTTTATTTGAAATGTTTCATTTTCAATATAATACTAAATGTTAAAAAATGCGGAGCAGTAATCCGTTTTTGGATTCATCGATATTACATAAAAGAAAAATTTAATGCATTTGGATAAAAAGAATTTAAGCGAAGTGCATCAGTTTAACAAATATTCAGAAAGATATTAAATTATCTAAACTGCTTTGGAAGTCAAAAATAGAGAATTTTCTCATGAGGATTTGTGATCTTCCACTTGCTACAACAGCAAAAATATGATATGAAAGATAAACAAAATTATTTCGGATTAAACATTCTGGAAAATGTATTTCAATGGGAAACATGATAAAATTGAATTACAAATATATCAGTAAATTGTTGTTTATATCTTTGTTTGTCTGAATTGAGGCAAAGCGATGACATACATAGATAGCGTGAAAGAGGTTCAAATTCAGTGGTGGTGTCCATGGTTTCAGGAACGAAAGTCTCTATGTTGATTATGCTAATATGGGCGTGTACCAGAGTTTCCGCTTTTCCATCATGCGAATCAAAAATGCGAAACATTTACCCCTGAAAATCCTCCGGAATTATTACTCTCCCCACTTTAAATTCTTTTACTTTATTCTCCACTTCCTTTTACTCAGGTATATAAAGCTCTTTTCCAGGTAAAAATGTATGGATCAAAATATATTTAAAAATTTAAAGCCTCTTCCCCCGCTTAAAGTTACAGGCATACAATGTATTTTCATCATCATGGCGCAACAGCCCCAAAGGCCGTCTGTCTACTGGCAGGCTTAGAGACAGGAGAAGTTTCCTTTTTATGTGGTAGGGTATCAGTCCTATACTTAACGCACTGCAGTCATGTTAGACCGGACCTACGGTTTAAAGGGGATTTTCTCAAATGAAACGCAAATGAAGGTAAGTTAACTTTTTGAGTAAAACCCTGAAATTATCTCTTCTCCATTTTATCTAAAGATCATTCGTGGTAAATATGTGGAACATGATCTCCGATGCATTTAAAATTCATATCAGTTATAAATAATTTCTAAATAAACTTTTAATATAATTTTAAGTATCCACAGAAAGTCATTTTAATACAGGAAGAATAAATTGTAGTGGTTCAAAATCCACTTAAAAAGTAGGTCCGTGCCTAATATGACTGTAGAGCATTGGGCATCCGGTTGACAAACCCTACGCATTAAGAAAACATTTCTCCTGTCTCTGAATCTTCCAGTAGGCAGACGGCCCCCTGGTCCCCCTTTCCCAAGGGTCTGTTGCCTCAACGAAGAAGAAAAAAAAAAAAAACTGATAACCTTTATAAGGAAATCGTAACTCTCACCCAGAATACAAATAAGTTTTTATTAATAATATTTGCACCGGAAAATATAATAGCGGTAATTTAAATTTCAATGAACCCAGAAATAAATTGAATTAAATATTTCCTGCAAAAAAAAAATTCTGAATAAACTATTATATATCCAAACAAAAGGTATTCAAATATGCGAAACAATAAATCGGTGTAACCAGGAGAAAAATATTTGCTCATCATCTTAAAACACTTCTATTTGAAGCGAGTGCTTACTCGGCTGCTGCAACTCTTATTTATTGTTAACAGGAGCTTATAATTATAATAGCCCGTCATTTTTAAGAAAAATCAGAAAAGAAAAACGTCTCAAATTTCACAAAGAAAAATTTTTAAGTGAACTTGAGCATGAATGCCATAACGTGCATACCGAAGAGTGAATTTTTTGGAGATTCCCCCAACATCCATCCATCAGTTGGGAAAGTTTGTAGCAATGAAGAAAAACAGCTATTAGCACTTTTACACGCCTTCTTCTTAATTGGCACATTCGCCACAGAAGCTGCATACCATTTCCCTCTTTCCATGAGACCAGACTTTAATCTTTTTATTGTATGTTTAATATTTTAGTTTGAATTACAAAAGAATTTTGAGGTCCTATTGAAAATATTTAAGCTATTAAATTACATAAAGGATCCAATGTTTAAAAAATTTTATTATCAAAAGGAAAAAGAAAAGATAATTAAACATGAAATTTTTAAAAGGTATTAATACGTAGTAGAATATTAAGAGTTTTTATTAAGCTTGTAATATTAAGAATTTTATATACAGTTTCTTATATATATTTACATACTGCATTTTTATAAAACTGTTGTTATCCAATGGGAAGATTTTGATCTAGCATCAAAATCGGTACATATAACAGATTCAGCTTTACCTCAGTTACAGCACATACTGCGACAATACAAGATTTTATCACTAAACTTTAGAGAAAACATTCGCAGAAAACGGCATCTAGGAAGGTTGGATTTGGTTTGTCGCTCTACTGTCACTTTGTACTCACTTTAGATAATTAGACCGGGACCTACAGTTTAACGTGGATTCCAAACCTCTACCAACCATCCATGCCACCGCCAGGATTCGAACCTGAAGCCTGTGGTGCCCAAGGCCAGAGTGCTAGCCAATTGGCCATCAGACCGCCATTTAGGAAGGAGTTATGGAGGAAAGTTTGCATCCATTTCCTGCAATGGAAAGTTTATGTGGCCTAAGGATTTATCGTATCCTTTCCCTGAATAGACATAAAGCTGTCAATTCAGCATCATTTTTTGGTTACGAACCAAGTTTCTTTTGCTTTAAATCCCAGAGGCTAACCACGAGGCTGTTGCATCCAATGTTTATGGTTATAATAAGGATAAATTTTATTTAACTTGTATCGATTCTCGTAGGTAGCAATGTTAAAAGCAACTACAAAACTTTTGGAAAAATAGCCCTTTATAACATCACAGATATTTAACGAAATTACAGGAATCAAAACTTGAAAGACAATCACCTTATTAAAACCTAATAATAATGATATATATTTAATCAACTCAATTTTAACAATATAAAATGCATGTTTTTAAACATCAACACCAAAATAAACCCAAAACTACTATTAAAAATAAAGCAATTTAATATAATTTTCAACAGACAGTCCATTGACTACACATTTAAATGTGTCTCGATGAGGCTCACATGTCATTGAGTAAAATCAGTGGTTTTTCTCTGAAATATAATTAAAAATTCTTAAAACAATATGTCCTAATATTTTTTTCTGAAGATAGATAAAATGTTCTTTAATAAATTTTAAAAAGGTATTTGAAAGATAATTTACAATGCAATTTTCGTGTGCGGAATTGAAAATATTCTATTATCCCTTTCGAGATTAAAACAAAAAGAAACCAACAAAGAAAATTTAATGAAAAACTGATATTTGACACATTTTGCAGTAACAAAACATTCCTCGAGTAATGGAAGTGAAACGCATTGGCGGTGAACCCGCTAATTCGATTTGTCAAACCGATATGGGTAACGCTATTATAAAGACAATTC
>BPLR01006126.1:0-53626 GCA_021605095.1 Caerostris extrusa | reverse complement strand
TCTTGGAAAACAGCTAGGAATTTTCCCAATTCTTAAACCTGGAAAGAATCTACTTCTCCTATTAGTTACAGACCAATTTCTTTACTCTCTTCTATTAGTAAACTAACTGAAAATAGCATCCTGAACCTCCTTAAAAATGAGTCAAATCAAAAGAACCTTCTCATCACACAGCAACTTGGATTTACCGAAAAACTTTCTACAACTCATCAGCTGTACAATCTCACAGAAACTGTTGCTGAAGGATTTACCTGGAAATATGAAACTGCTGCAATTTTCTTGATGTTGCCAAAGCTTTTGATAGAGTCTGAGTTAATGGATTGATTTACAAACTCATTTCTTACAATTTCTCTCCTTATTTGATTCAAGTAATTCGTAACTATCTTTCAGACAGACACTTTGTTGTCGCAGTAGGGAATACTATTTCCTCTATTCGTGCTATTCATGCTGATGTGCCCCAGTGCTCTATTCTAGCTCCTTTCCTCTATAATATCTTTATCAACGATATTCCACAAAAAGAAAAATATCAAAATTAGTCTGTATGCTGACGACACTGCAATCTTAACGCAAGGCCGAAAAACTTGCACCATCCAGGAAAATTTGCAAAAATTATATCATTGATTTAGAAAAATGGCTCATTAATTGGAAGATAAAATTAAATGTAGACAAGACTGAAGCAGTTCTTTTCACTTGCAAAAATCCTATAACCCTCCTAATATTAAAATATACAATAATTATATCACCTGGTCTAAAGAAATTAAGTACTTAGAATTATTCTTGATAGTAAACTTAACTATAGATCGCATATCTACAATCTTAGAAATAAATTCAATACTCAATTTAGAATTCTCTATCCTTTAATCAATAGAATTCAGCTTTACCTCTTAATCTCAAAATTCTAATATATCTCTCTTATCTTCGTCAGTATTAGCTTATGCGGAAAGCCCAGTTTGGGGTTCTGTCGCACGTACAAATTTTGAAATTATTCAAAGGCTTGAGAACAAAACTCTCAGAATGTTAACGAATTCACTCTGGTACTTTCGTAATGACGATATTAGACGAGCTCTCTCGATTCCAAGTTTAAGACAATTTGTTCACAAAATTTCTACTAAATTCTATAATGATATGCGAAACATCAATAACCCTGTATTAAATATCCTACAAAATTACGATTATGATATTTCTTCCCGCAAACATAGCAAAAGACCTCGCACTGTTCTAAATATTTAAAATTAATTCCTTACAACTGCCTGGATGAAAAAAAGTTCGCTTTTCTCCTAAGCTATTTTTTCTCCTAATTTGACCTTTGCTCATTCTGGGTTATTACATGCAACTGATTTCATCAACGTCTACATTTTTTTTGATATTTTTCATTTTATAATTTTATTAAATAAATAATTCTCTTTTAAAAAATGGCATTTAATTATCTATTTCGCTTATTACCACCGCTATGTTTCAACATTTTACAAAGAAGGAGCTAGTGGCCGCTACGCGGCCAAGGATCTCCGTAATAATCTACAATAACAAGATTTTCAACAAGCGTTTTGAGTCATGGTAAAAAGGATAAAGAAAAGAAAGAAAGAAAGAAAGAAAAAGAAAAAGAAAAGAAAAAAAAAAAAAAAAAAAAAAAACCATTTTGTTTCTCATTTTTGTACTTCAAAATTTAAATACTAAAGTACTTATTAAATAAATGTAATATCCTACTTCAAATTCCTTATTTGATTTTTAATTCTAGTATTAGTTAAAACGGAAGGAATTTTATTTGTATATATATGAATGATTTTGGATATTTTTGCGTGACATTCTGCTAAGTTACCATGCATCACAAATAATTTGTATCCCTGTTTCAGAAGCATCACGAAATGAAATTCTAAGCAAAATATTAACTGAGGTCTTTGGTAACACAGACTTCAGATTCGAATCCTGGTATTGACATGGATGTTTGTGAGTGGATCGGAATCCACATTAAACTGTAGGTACCGGTCTAATTAGCCTAAAGTGTACACAAAATGACCGTAGAGCGACAAACCAAACCAAACCAAAATATTGATATTTTTTTCCTTTACCTTTCTATTAAAAGCAAAAATATTTTCGAAGATTTGATCTGATTATTTCTTAACAAAAATTATTCTTAATATAAGATAGTGGGAAAGGTAATGGCCAATAAATTAAAATTCTAACACGAAAATGAGCAACACTAAGCATACTTTGGTATACAAAAAAAATAGTATTGGTTTATTATTCAATACTTCGAAAAAGTTGTGAATTATTTTAAAAAATGTGTATATTCTTTCCAAAAGATTGAAAGCAAGTAATATAATTTTTTTTAAAGTCAATTCCTACTTTTTTTCACTATATTGCAGAAAAAGTCCTTTAAAAATAAAGTTGAAATTTTCTTCTTACATCTGGCGCCATCTATTGGTAGATATATGCAACTTAAATCTAACAAAAAACTAAAATTAATGAGTTAAACTTAATTAATGAATGAATATTTGAAAAAACTGTATTTACATCAGTGTCATCCACTACAAGTTTAAAAAAAAATGCTTTTGAACTCGAGTGGATGAATAAAAAGTGTTTTTATGAACGATTGGAAATTTGAACAAGATATATATAAGGAGAGAGCGAGCTAATAGAAGGAATTGAAAAAAAGATGTGTTCTCTGCCACTAACGCTTCATCTGAAGAAATCAATAGATGGCAAGATAAAGAAATCATCCGCTGAACCAGAAGGGCAATTGATCACCCAAGAGGAAAGTGAAATGGAAGAACTGTGGCGACGGACGCACCACTCTTACGTTAACAGAATCCAATTCCTATACACAACAACTCGGGGAGAAATCGAGTAGCCGTACAGTGATCATTCGTAATGCCCTTTCGCATCAGTTTACTGCCGGAACTGTCCGGCAATATGGCAGATTGAATTGTAACATATTCCACTTAATTCTATTTCTTTCCAGTTGGCCAGTTGTTCTTCTGCTGAGATGCACAGACAGTGACCCGTCTTATCATATACCAATTTTAATTAAAAATAAAGATCATATTATGGGAAATGTTTTTAAAGGATTTCATTTTATGGCAGAAGATTAAACCATGGAACGTGATACGGCTCTAGTCATAAAAACATATTTATATTGAGATATTTTATTTAATGTTTTGTAACTTATTAAAACTTAAGAATTTGTCTATAGCATGTTAGCCTTCATGCAATATCCCTGACTGCAGCATGTATATATATATATATACACATAGAAAGCATATAATAATATCTTAATCATAAAAGGCTCTAGTTATAAAAAATATTTATATTAAAATATTATAGATATATTTTATTTAATGTTTTGTAATTTATTATAAATTAAGAATATTATCTGTAACATGTTAGCTTCATGCAATATCCCTAGCTGCAATATATATATATATTCTTCATGCAATATACAAAGAGTATAATAATATATTTGATAGCACAAAAAGTTGATACTTAGCATAAGATATATTATTTCATATGCTAAGTCTCAACTCTTTGTATTAACAAATATATTAGCCATTAATGTTTTTAAATAATTTATTAAGTAGTTTGTAGTCTCTTTGGTATATATTTATTAACAAACGTTTCAGACATGAACATAGAGAAAAAAATAGAAAACCGTTTGGTTGTTCTTGAAATCCTCGTTGTTTTGCTATTGAACCATTATCTACTCTAGTGTTTTTGTGGACTATGTTTTACCATGGATGTCTACAAAAAGTCGAACCAAATATTCAAGCACATTAAATCGATCTAATAATATTTTATTCATTCGAAAGTCAAATTCTTTATTAAAATTTTTATTATTTGCATTATATTATTATACACGCATACTTACAAAGGTTAACTTTATTATTTTTTTTATTTTGAGTGGCAATTGTGCGAGTTATGTATACTGGATACCTCAAGTCAACTGTGAATCCTTGTTGTTTTTTGCTGTTGAACCATTGTCTGTCATCGAACGTTTTTTGGACTACTTTTTGCCATGGATGCCGACAATCGAAAATCGAACCGAATATCCAGGTACATTAAATCAATGTAATATTATTTTATTTTTTCAAATGTCAAATTATTTACTAGATTTTTATTATTTTGCATTCTATTGTTTATATAATGTATACCTACACAAGTTAACTTAATTTTTTATTTTGTGGGACAATTGTGAAAGTTAAGTGTCTTGGAATTTTCAAGTCTGCTGCGAGTCCTTGTCGTTTTGCTATTGAATCATTGTCTGCTCCAAGGTTTTTGCCGATTACTTTTACCCTGGATGTCTACAAAAGTCGAACCAAATTTCCAAGCACATTAAATCTATCTAATATTATTTTATTGTTTTAAGTGCCAATTTATTTATTATATTTTTATTATTTTGCATTATATTGTTATATACGCATACATACAAAAGTTGACTTAATTTTTAAAATTTTTGTGTGACAATTGTGCAAGTTACGTGCCTTGAGCTGTTTTGGACCAGATCGGATAGGTGTGCTTGCAGTGGATTCCTTCCCATGTGGGTATCTATGGAAATGAAATTGCTGATCTGCTCGCTAGGGAAGGTTGCGAATTTCCCAAAGCTTCTTTTTCCAATCTGTTAGCTTCAGAGGTTCATTCCATGACTTTAGCCAGAGTGAATACCGCTTGGTTCGCCACCAATTCATGCATGGTACGCCACTAAATATCCTCGTATGTCCTTGCTGTGCTCCAGCCCTAGATCTGCACAAACTGCTTTAGCCAGACTAAGGACTGGCCACATTAAGAGTTTGACCATCAATGGAGACGAGAAGACATATACCCTTTGTCATTGTTCGGCCATCGTGTCTCCCTCTCATCTCATCGATTGTATTGGTGCCTCTGTGAGGCAACTGTTGAATGAGGGGAGGACCGTTTATGATCTATTGATGCAGCATGACCTACTGGACTTGGTTTAGGGATTCTAAATAAAGGGGATAATCAACAACAACAACAACGTGTCTTGGATGCCATAAATCTTCGGTGAATCCTTGTTATTTTGCTATTGAACCATTGTCTGTTCCAAGGGTTTTGAGAGGCTTGATGGCCAATTGGCTAGCGCCCTGGCCGTTGGTACCACAGGCTTCAGGTTAAAATCCTGGATGATAGCATGGATGTTTGGGAGTGCATAGGAATCCACCTTAAACAGTAGGTCGTGGTATAACTAGGCCAAAGTGTGCACAATATGATTATAGAGCGACAAACCAAATTAAAAAAACCAAATCCAAGGTTTTTGTGGACTAAGAAGTATTTCTTGTGATACGAGTGATGTCTTTTAAGAAATACTTGGATTGTTTAAAGAAATGTGTTAAGGGTTCTGTGAGGAAATGTAAGAAGGATAATATGCCAATTTAATATGTTACAGAATAAAGACCATTTTATTTGTAATTTGTTTTTTATATTTAAAAATACTGGTTCGTAGAGCAGACGACACCGCCTCCTAGGAGATGGTGGAACGATCAAGGAGTGGCTATAGTAACCTAGGTTGTATTCTGGGGGCATCTAATAAAAATAAAATGGCGGTTAAAACACAAAGAGAGATAAGAATAACTGTATTTCCTTCATCATATTTAGTTAAACGTGAGTTAAGAGCTGTTACAAATTTGTTAAGAGAAAAAAAAAAAGAGACCGACTGCAAAAGCGAAACTCGGTAGTTTAGAATGCTGCAGATAAAAATAAATCCGAGGAAATTGATTCGTTGTTAGCAGCCAACCAGGTTCCTCTTTTTCATTAGCATCATTTATAATGTTATTCTTAATTATTTATTTTTTTTTTTTAATTATTCATAGTGTAGTCATATGTGTGTAATACAAATGTTACTATGGCTGATTAAAAAAATATATTATATCAAGTTTCAAGGTATTTTATTTTCACCATCTTTATTTATTTTTTTAAATGTATGTAAATATATATATATATAAAGAAACAAAAAAGCCAAATTTCTAGGGGTGATAAGTAATTTTTAAAAAGGACCGGCAGAACAAATAAGTTAGGGAACTCTGCTTTAAATTACAGCTAGTGCGATATTAAATTGTTACAACTTGGACAAGGAGCGATTTTTTTTTAAGTACTTTTTAAATCAATCCACACTAGAATAATATGGAATTTCTTCATGTTTGCCAAAATATTTGAATTATATAAATTTAGCATAGTGTGATATTGAACATCGAGCATAACCAAGATGATTGACAAGATTTCTGTATAGTTTTCTATAATATTACAGCTTAAACGTCGGTAAATCAGCAAAAACAGCCTACCATAGTAACTGCTTAGAAATACTTCCACATAAAATACCAAATAATAATTTAACTCAATTCAGTGTGGTATAACATGTTTGAGCAGACCTCACTATCTCACTAAATTTACATCATTTCCATTCTGTTAGAATTGACCTTTTCGCATATGAGAAGCTTACTAGACATTTCACGCAAAAATATTAATAACTAAGAAAAACCAGTAATGATATATTTTTCTTTTTGAGATTTAAAAGTTGTTGATGTTTTCAAATGTCATCATGGGCCATTGGAACGATAGATATGCAGCAAGTTGTGCCGTGGGTTGATTGATGTTTATGTTAATAAAATACTTTGAGTTTAATATTAGAAAACAATTTAACTGTATATTTATATATTTTCATTTTTATGCTTATCCTTTACCTATCATATCATATGTATGATTGGTAATAGACAACCTAAAGATGGCATCTAAAGGTTGCTCACCCTTATCCACAGGGCCCAACGAATGGACATTCTAACTAACTGAAATTCAATGCCCATCCTCGAGACAGAAATGAGAACTTTCAGTTAGGCTTCGCTTGTTCTGGTTTTTAACCAGGCTTGGATGGATAGCATGCTGTCAGGAAGACAACATGCTATCCATAATCCATATACTTTGACCATTATCAATATACATATGATTTTGTTAAAGGTCATATGTATGTATATGTTAAAGATCATATGTATATGGATGATGGATAGCATGTTGTCTTTCTGACAACATGGTATCCATCATCCATATACATATGACCTTTAACCATCTTCCATATACTTTGACTTTTGTCCATCCTCCATATTACATATGACTTTTGATCTTTGATTTTCATATTTTATGCTTAACATCGAAATAATTGTAAAAAATTTTAATGTATTTACGTTCTAATTTCTTGTCCGTAGTTTGACATGCATGGTGAATATGTCCCCATGTTTCTTTTGCCAATGGTGAATTAGATAATGAGTAATGAATCTTAACATGTGTGTGTACATATAATGGGCATGAGCCGCCACTGTTTCCTTCTCCCTTTTTTCCCCTGTACTACTGGAAGCATGAGTGTAGTTCTCTGTACGCGTGTCGAAGCGGCATGAGAGTGTTGTGGAGAGTTGCCTTGTCGGTTGTGTTGATATGGATAAAGCTCGGTGCGGGCTGAGGACACTGCACATCATGCTTCTGCGGCCGCCACAGAAGCCGGGGAGGGTGTCTTCGGAGGAGGGGCCGCCCGGGGTCCGGGGAAGGTTCCACAAACTGCATGAGGTTGAGGGCCACAGGTTGCGTGGTGTAGGCGGGTCGCTGGCTGCCGGCGGGACTTGGAACACCTGGTGGAGAAAGACAGACAAGTTAGTTTGTTAATTGGTGCAAGAAGCGGCAATCAGCAATGCGTTGAAAAAAAAAGCACTAATTATTTAAAATATACATATATTGCTTCTATTTATTTAAAATTTCACCTGAATTTATTGAAAATAGTGTATTCAACTGCCATCTTCTAGTCTTTGCAAATCATTCTGATCTTTTCACAGAAATGCAAAAATGAAATTAATAAATGATAAACATTAATTCATAAGTTTTTTGTTCCATTTTAACAACGTTGGTTATCATAACTTAGAATCTCTTTAATCACACACACACACATATTCGAGGTTCATTCCATTGGGGGCTTTGTTGTAAACATTGTTTCAAAAAACGAGGAAACACGATAGCGTTTGTGAAGTTCAGCCTCTCTGCCTCGTGAATCGGACTACCTGGTGGGAGTTTTTCCGTTTTCTCTCATACTATACGCACATACGGGGTAGTTCCCCTAAAAATTGTCTGAGGCACTGCGCTCCCACTTCAGCGACGCGGAGTAGAAGTCAGGCTTCACTTCTACCTAAGGATGTTCCATCACAACAGAAGCTGCCCCCCCCTCTTCCCTCCTTCCATGAGAGATGCGACAACAACAACATCAACATATATATATAATGGTCATATTCAACTTTAGTCCGTAAAAAGTTTTCAAGTGCTTTTATTGTTACAATCTGATGATAAAATCCATATATTTCTATTACTGAAAAAAAAAAAAAAAGTAGTGAAATCTGAAAAAAAAAATTGGGTTGTTGTATTTATAAAAATTTTAAATAAACATCATAAATTCTTTTTAAAGTTAACTTATAGAAAGCTGCCAATCAAAAATTTTCTTTCCTACGGCCTCAACAGCCAACTGACTGATTAAATTGAGGTGGTAATGGCAGTAGTGATTTGGTTAACAATGACTTCAAATAATGATGTATTTGATTAACCATGAGGGCCTGTAAGAAAATAATCTCTTGTTAGCGACACTTGATTTTCATTTCTCCCTTAAAATTTCCAATGATTGATTTAATAGAGATAGTGAATATAGTGGAACCAAAGTTAATAATGACCTCAAATAACATAAAAGTCCCTGTAAGGAAAAAAATTCTTGGCTTACGACATAGGCTTTCGTTAACGACTCTTGATTTTCCTTTCTAATGATTTTTTTTTAGATAAAAATCGTTGCTATGACATTGAAATTGATTCTGTTACACTGATTTTACATCCAAGCAAATAATCAGGTTATCAGAATTGCAGATACACAGTCCAGTGACATTAATGTGACCCCCTGTCAAAGCCAGAATATACACTCTTGTATATTCTGGCTTTAAGTGGAGTGTGGAAAGTGGTATTTAAGCGGTATTCTTTATATACACTCCACTGCAATGTGCTGCCACCTGCCTTTTTGATTGGTTATTTCACGTTGACGTCGAAAGTAGGTGGTGGTCACATTAATGTGACTGGACTGTGTATATTAATAAAAATGCACGCAGTTCTTCAAAATCATTTAAAAATAAAAAGGCAGAAATAAACTCCCTAGAGATGCTTTTTTAAAAGTCCTTTTGCTAAAAAAAACTCAGTGATTCCAATTATTCTTTTTGTCTTTTAATGAATAATTCATTTTATTAATGTTATTTTTTGTAGCGAAAGATAAACAAAATGATAATAGGTTGGCAAGTAAGTGACTGCGGATTTTGTTAATAGATGGTATTAACACATTCTTTTGTTTTGCCAACGTGTTCAAAGCACTTAACTTATACACTGAAGTGACAAAAGTCATGGGATAGCAATATGCAAATTTTCAGATGGCAGTAGCATCGCGTAGAACAGGTATAAATGCGCAGTGCTTTCGCAGAGCTTTCATTTCTGTTCAAGTTATTCATGTGAAGAGGTTTTGACGTGATGATGACCGCACGACGGGAATTAACAGACTTTGAACGCGGAATGTTAGTTGGAGCTAGACGCATGGGTCATGCCATTTCGGAAATCGTTAGGGAATTCAACATTCCCAGATCCACTGTGTCAAGAGTGTGCCGAGAGTATGCAATTTCAGGCATAACATCCCACCATAGACAGCGCAGTGGTCGACCGCCTGCACTTAACGACCGAGACCGGCGACGTCTGCAAAGAGTCGTAAATTCTAACAGACAAGCAACACTGCGTCAAATAACCGCAGAAATCAATGTGGGACGTACAAGGGACTTGTCTGTTAGAACTGTGCGGAGAAATTTGGCTTTCTTGGGCTATTCCAGCAGAAGACCGACTCGAGTGCCTTTACTGACAGAACGACATCGCTTGCAGCGACTCTCGTGGGCACGTGAGCATATCGGTTGGTCCCTAGATGAATGGAAAACCGTGGCCTGGTCCGATGAGTCACGATTTCGATTGGTAAGAGCTGATGGTAGGGTTCGAGTGTGGCGCAGACCCCACGAAGCCATGGACCCAAACTGTCAGCAAGGCACTGTTCAAGCTGGTGGTGGCTCCGTAATGGTGTGGGCTGTTTTTTCATGGCATGGACTTGGTCCTCTGGTGCGACTGGACCGAACATTGACTGGAAATGCTTATGTTCAGCTACTTGAGATCACTTGCAGCCATTCATGGACCATGTGCCCAAACAACGATGGGATTTTTATGGATGACAATGCGCCATGTCACCGGGCCACAACTGTTCGCGATTGGTTTGAAGAACATTCTGCACAATTCCAACGAATGATCTGGCCACCTAGATCGCCCGACATGAATCCCATCGAGCATTTATGGGACATCATCGAGAGGTCTGTTCGTGCCCAAAATCCTGCACCATCAACGCTTTCACAATTATGGACGTCTATCGAGACAGCATGGCTCAATATTCCTGCAGAAGACTTCCAACGACTTGTTGAGTCCATGCCACGTCGAGTTGCTGCACTTCGCCGGGCGAAAGGAGGGCCGACACGATATTAAGAGGTATCCCATGACTTTTGTCACTTCAGTGTATTGTTTTCTAGTTGTTTGGACTTTCGCCATACATTTAGTAAACAATTGTATCAATTAGTTATTTATTTTTCGAATTTTTAAATCAGAACTTTTATGAACATTGAATTTTGACACTGCCTGAAAGATGGCAAAAGATTATCGACGAAAAAAAAGGACAATGTCTAATTGAATCAAGTTATATTTTAAAGCAAAAATGTTGAATTTTCCTCCTTATTTAAAATGCACAATCACTTAGTTGCCAGCCCAATATTTACCATAGTTGTATGACTTTTATTCGTATTTTGAATATGCACTTTAGTCATATCATATCTTATTGTGAACGGCGCTTTTGGCTAAAGGTAACGCCTGTTTTAGTTAAAGGTGTTTTTCATCAACATTTTCTTAATGATGTCTTGATTAACGACGATAATTACGAATATTTGTCGCTGGCCAAAGAAAAAAATTACTTATGAAGAAAAAAAAAAAACCTAGAAAACTGAAAGAAAAAAAAAATATAATATAATTTTATTTATTCTTTTGATCGGAAAATGATTCTAATATTATTTTATAGTTTTTTCTTTAAAAAAAGGTTAATCACATATTTGCTGAAAATTGTTTAAAAGCACTGACTTGTCTTAATGGTATATTACTCAATATGGATATTAAAGATTAACCTTGGAAACTTATCATACATCCTTTCAGTATTTTTTTTCCCGAGCCTATCTCATTTCCTCTTTCTGCAGAACTTGTGCAATCCAATCCTACACTGAATGTCCATTGAAGCGGACACTCCGGTCCACGCAGGACGTCCAGGCGCTGATGAGGAGCAGAAATGGAATTTCCGGATATTGACCCATCCCCAATCAGAGGGGCGTTAATAAATCATCAACGGAATAATGCCGATATTCGGGGAGGAGATCCACTGAAGGATGAGATCCATTACGCTGGATATTTCGATCCATAATTCTACTTCCCAGCGATTGTGCCGTTTCTGGAATGGCTTCTTTAGTAGCAGAATAAAAAAATTATATGTATAAAAAAAGATCCGTTGAAGTCACTTGGAAAAGATTGAGACTTAAAAATATTTTTTGACTTATAATACATCTTTTAAGTTTTTATGGGATTTATAGAATGGACGAAGTAACATTGTAAATGTAGGGACAGAATGGGCAAGTGGCTAGCGCTCTGGCGCTCGGTAACACAGGTTTCAGGTTCGGAGTCTCGGCTGGGCCATAGATGTTTGTAGTGGTTCGGAAACCACTTTAAACCGTAGGTCAGGGTCTAATATTATCTTAGAGCGTTTCGGGGGCATTATTACGCCGCGCCGTGGCATATGTTGAAGTTACATGCGCCTTCTGGGTAATGCAAAGTGAGTAACGTCTGTGCAGCGCTTGCCTTAAGGCATCCAAGACCAAGCTGTCTAAGTGTTTGCCAGTTGCATTAGATAAAAAAAACATTATGAATGTGACAGATTTTATAACATTTTTATTAGCAGCAATTCTAAATGATTGATCAACTACTTTTGAAATGTCTTCTTCTGTAATTATGAAATTCGTTAAGAAAAAATATTCTACTTTCTGGATTCATCTTCTGGACTGTTAAAGTGAATATATGAGAAGTTCCAATCCAATGTTGTCAGTATTTAATATCAATCATAATGAGCACAGTTAAAATGCAAGAGGGCTCAAGTTCAAATCCACTAAGAACGTTTCATTGCATTCAGTGTATTCAGAAACAAGGAGATTCGATGGTGGTGATTGGAACAACTTATGCAAGAAAATTTCGCAACAATAGTCAGGCTAACTGGTGGAAGTTTTTTCCCATGCCACGATGGATTGGTGGCCAAGTAGCTAGCGCTCTGGTAACCCAGGCTTCAGGTTCAAATCCTGGCGGTGGCATGGATGATTGTTAGCGGTTCGGAATCCACTTTAAACTGTAGGTCCCGGTCTGTGTAGCCTAAAGTGTGCACAAGATGACCGTAGAGCGACAGACCATGCCTCAAACCTATACAACGCACCATATAAGGGCTTGGCTTGGTTTGTCGCTCTACGGTCATCTTGTGCAAACTTTAGGCTAATTAGACCGGGACCTACAGTTTAACGTAGATTCCGAACCACTACAAACAACCATGGCATCGACGGGACTCGAACCCGAAACGTGGGCACAGAGCGCCAGAGCGCTAGCCACTCGGCCATTCAGGCCCTCCATATAAGGGCAGTTACCTCTAAAAGTCCTTCCTGGAAAACAATATCCCTTTCTTACTCCTTATTACAGGCTATTCGCGGAACCTGATTTCCGATAAAAACCAATAGCAATTATTATGTAAAATTGTAACCGTGCTTCCTCCTTTCCACTGGCAAGAGCGCCCCCCTGTGGAATTAAGAAGAAATGGTCAGTATACCTCGAGACTTTCATCTGAGAGGGAATTTAGCACAACCTGTGCTTCCACTGAGAACCGTTTAGTTGGTCTAAAGCCTTTCACCCCAAACAAAATACATTTATCTCAGCTTTATGTATGAGTTGGCCTACAGACCCTCACCCGGAGAGGAAGTATATTTTGCGCACTTTACGTGTGGCCGAGTTTCGGGTTTTAGGCTTTAAAAGTGGAGTCCTTCCACGAATCTGTAATCATCTGTTTTTAAATGGGCTACATACTGTATGTCTCTAATTGTATGTGTGTGGTGTTTGTGCGTGCATTAATGAAGCTGTGAGTTCTCAAACCTGTGCCTCAAGTATCTCAAACCAATCACACCCAGATACAATCCGGTTGCTCAACTTGCCCACTACAATGTAAATATATACAAATTTGAAAAATTATAATCTTAAATTTATACATTTATTACAATTTTTAATTAAATAATTAAATGCACTTATACAGAATTCTGTGTCATATGCATTTGCTGCAAAAAATGCATTTTAACTTTGACCATAATGGTTACTCTTTTTTTTTGGATGCCATCATTTTTTTGTAAGAACATTCTATATAGATTTGACTAATTATTGATTCTGTGATGTTTCATTTCATTCATTGACTTTTGATTCATTAATGATGTTTTATCGTAAGCAATGATAACAAGTTCAATTTTACACAGGGAGATTAACTTTTAGTATGAGCGAGAGCGTACCGTTGCTGGTTGTACTAGGGTGCCTCGTGCAGTTCGCCGATCCTGCCTGGTCCTTGGGCTGGGTTTGCAGTGGGCGAGGAAGAGGCCGGTCCCAGACCCAGTTCGATTCTGGAAACCGAGTCGCTCCTGCCAGGCTTCGGAAGTGTCTCCTCCTGCTGTCCGGAGTGGTTCAGCATCAGCATGGGGATGGTTTCCTCTCTATTGTTGCCACCTGCACAATCATAAATGTTAAGTCTTTTATTTCAGCAATTATATTAGGCTGTAACAAAGCTCTTTTACATTTATTTTGAAGAATAATTATAAGATTTAATAAAACCGATACAACAATTAACTACAACTTCAATTTCACGTGGTCCTAGCATGGATGTTTGTGAGGGGTTCCGAATCTACATTAAAGGATAAGTCTCGGTCTGCTTAGCCTAAAGTGTGCACAAAATGACAGTAGAGCGACTAACTCAATCAAACTCTTCAATGACGCAATATCCCCATTGAGATCCAAGACCATCTGCCTACTGGCAGATTCCGAAACAGGAGATGTTTACTTTTTACGAGGTAGGGCTGCCAAATCTCTACAGTCACATTAAACCAGGACCTATTTTTTAGTGGATTCCATATCACTGCAAACATCCATGGTCCCGCCGGGACTTGAGTTCGAGACCTGTGGTACTGAGAGCCATATTGTAGTTACTTGGCCATCAGGCTTCAAAATGAACAAGGTCTGAAGTTAAACCCTCAACTTCGCCATTATAGAGCTACGTAACTTACCAAAACCCAATTCTTTTCAGCTTCTAACTACCTAGGATAAATCAGTGCACCATCTTTAATAATGCTAATAGTAAAAGATTGTGGTTTACCCATCATTCAAGTACTAACCAAGGTCAACAGTAGTAAAAACAAGTAATATATATATATAAAAATTTAAAGTCAATTCCTACTTTTTTTCCCACTGTATTGCAGAAAATCCTTTACAAATAATTTTATTCATTTTTTTTAAAGTTTATCTGGCGCCATCTAGTTGTATATACATGCAACTTAAATCCAAAAAAAAAAAAAAAATAAATGAATAAAATTAAATTTAATTACTGAATTAATATTTGAAAAACTGTATTAACATTCAGTGTCATCCCCTACAAATTTAAAAAAAAAATATATTTGAACTTGAGTGGATGAATAAGAAGAATTTTATGAACGATTGAAAATTTGAACAAGATATATATAGGGGAGAGTGTGCGTTAATAGAAGGAATTGAAAAAAAAAAAAAAGTACTTTTGAGAATACGTGAGGTATAAAAGGTTGAACATTATAAATTGTGGTTAGTGGTTATTGTATGTAACGACAATCAAACAACAATCGTTGAAGCCGTCATGCATTAACTGGACCATCCCTTGAAGAGCATTTACACTTCGAGCTGGCTATTCACATAGCCAATATTCGCGAGTACCACGATACTTTATTTATATTCTTCAGGGGATACGATAACAATAACAATAAAGATTTATTAGAAAATTTCTTTAAAGTTTTTCATATAATGTCTAAAGGAAAATAATTTCACATGTTATTTTGACTGAGACTATAAAATTGCATGAATTCATTACACATAAATTCAATTTCCACTGTATAAATTAAGATAAATTTACTATTTGAAAGATGCATTTATTGCTGATGCCACCGCATTTTTGACGCGCAGAATTTCTTTTTAATGGAAGCAATTTCAATCCTGTTGCCAATATCAATTACAGAATAATTTTTTTTCCAATCTTCTGCTGCAAAGATATGATTTAATTTTCAAAGGTTTGAACGAAAAAGAAGAAAAAGATAAAACTGAGAATAAAAAAAAAAAAAAAATTTCGATTGTAAATTTTTTGAAACCGCTTACCATTTACCGACTAAAATTAATCAAAAACTATGTAAAAACGCTTTAAGCATTAACTTTAAACTAGTTGTGAACCTTCTGACGAGAATTTTCTTCGCCAATTAATTACCAGAGATTCTGAGCTGGTTGCCTAGCAACGCCGCCATGTCGTTATGACGTCAGAGAGCCCGGGAGATCTGCTGCCACCAAAGCACAAGAGTCAAATATCTCGACACAAAAGCTTTTTCTTTTTTGCGGAAAAAAAGAAACAAGAATTTTCTAGAGAGAGAATAAGAATTTTTGTTTCCTTTTAAGTCATCTAGAACTCCATGAAAAAATTCAATTTTCGTTCACGAGTCACAAGCAAACGATTTATCAGAAATGTTCTTTTATTATCTTTATTAAAGGAAACAATTTCGAATATTCGTGCTTAGATAAGTGAAAACGATCTTTAAGAATATTATTATTGATGAGCATCAGTGAATCTTTCAATTACCATTTAAAAGAATTCAGAATAAAAATTTCATCAACTTTTTTTATTCTTGTTAAACATATTTTATATCTCAAATCCAAAATGTTAACATTTAGTATTTTTATATATCTAATGGAAAATGCAATAGCATGAATAAAAATGATGCAAATTTAATTGGATAAAATATTATTGAAGTTATATTTTTAGTGAAATTGGAATTTGGTTTTGAGAATGATGATTGAATGTAACGTCAGCATTTCAGAAATGATTTATTTATTAAAGAAATGGGATCTGATTTGGATTAGATTTAAGAGTTGATCTAATGCCAGGGGTCTCCAAACGTTTTCGGTCGCGGGCCAAAAATTGAAAAAAAAAGTTTGGCGGGCCAAGAAAATTTTGCTAAAATTTTAAAAACAATATACAAGTATTACAATTTAAATATGTTAATGAGCAGAATGAAATCGAGATTTCATTTTTAAAAATTCCTTATATTGAGGTTCTCACTTCGAACCTCACTATAAGGAATCACAAATGCTCATCTGTCAATTTACTTCTGAAATAATTCTTTCCAAGGTTCATAGTTGAAAACACTTGTTCACATATATCAGTTGAAGAAAACACAGCACTGATTTTCTGGCAGTGAGATATTGAATTTGGGAAACCTACTTTCGATATTGATTTGTAAAACTCTAACTTTGGCATATTTAGAAACAACTGCTTGAGATGAGTGTTAGAATTTAACTCAACTTGCAAATCCTTTCCGATTGAAAGCTGCCTGTGCTTGCTATTTCCGTCGATTTAGGTTTTGTAGAACAAAAAATAGAGAAAGTAAAAGATCATCAGTCCTTTGAAAAGAAGGAAAAAAAAAACAAAATAATATTTAATCAAAGTAGAAAAGAAGATGGATATATAATGTATAAATTTATATTTCTTTTAATTTGCTTCGGGACTGGAAAATTAAAATTCTATCCGCGGGCCGGATGGAATCTTCCGGCGGGCCGTAGTTTGGAGACCCTGGTCTATACAATGAGTTACCCACAGCAAAGATCTGGTGGGTAACTCATTGTATAGTTTCTGAACTAAGGGAGTTTGGTTCGAATCCCAGCAAGGAAGGTTGAACTAAAAGTTTGAGTGTTTACTTCAGAGTTGTAAGGAAGGGTCAAAGTTTGGTTTGTCACACTGCGGTTATTTTGGGCCCAAGAGGGCTAAACAAACTGGTACCTACAGTTTAACGTGCATTACGAACCACTCACAAACATCTTTACCACCGCCAGGATTCGAACCTAAAACCTGTGGTACCAAATGCCAGAGAGTTAACATATTGGCCATCAGGCTGTGGAAGGGTCAAGGAGATAGGCAGGAATGTGTGAATCATACAATAATTTTTTTATTGCAAAAGAGCTTGATTTTACATCATTGGCTCCCATGCATCACAAATGCATGATATTGGAGCATGGAGATGGAATGCAAACATCAAAACAGCATAAAATTTATAACAATAATTCATAAAAACATTAACAATAATTGCCACTCACAACAATAACAATAATTACATCAAAACTGTGACTACATAAAGATAAAAGTAAATTAGCTACTGGATGCCAATTGCATCAATTCTCTAGCCTGTCAATATGCTTTTCTTCATTCACTGAAAGAACAACGTAGCAAATGATCTTTGTCTATCTCAGAGTTCTGGTTGCACAAGGTGCACAAAGGATTGTCATATGTATACCAATGCCGTGTAGATGTTTGTCAAGACAATCATGTCCAGTCTCCAGGCGGAATGACGGATCTAGGGAAGTCTGGGGATTTTACAAATCGAGTCCCTCCTCTTCTTTTTCTTAGTTTCTTCTTCTACTAATTTGATGTCATAATTTTCCCCCATAGCATTTTTAATAATTCTTTTAATTGATGAAAATGGTACTTCACCATTATTTAATTGTGAAACTTCTATTTCCTTTTTAGTTAATTTATCAATCCATTCATTACCAGCTATTCCTACTTGAGAAGGGATCCATTGAAAAACAACAGTCATTCCTTTAGAAGCTAGATGGTCAAGAGTTCTTCTATAGGAGTCAATAACTTTTGATTTCTATTATTATATCTAGTTTATATCTATTATTTTATTGTTTTTTAAGTAAAAAGCTCTTTTTTGTATAACAAAGCGCTTTACACTGTTTTTATGACTTTATATAGATCTGTTCTTCCCTAGTGATTCTGATTCTTTCCTACTTTCAAGACTGTACGTATACATACAAAAGAACTCTAATTATAAAATAAATATTCTGAAAATTTCCATAGCACTCATACAGGAAATAATGAAGAAGAGGATAAAATATAAGCGGTCAATAAAAATTCAAGAAATTTTTTTAATATGCCAAAACCCTTTCGCGACTCCTGACCAAATGCAGCCTGATGGCCAATTGGCTAGCTTTCTGATCATGATGCTTCAGGTTCGTATCCTGGTGATGGCATGAGTGTTTGTGAGTGGTTAGGAATCCACGTTAAACTAAGGTCACGGTCTGTTTAGCCCTCGTGTACACAAAATGACAGTAGAGCGACAAACCTGACCCAAATACTGCATCCACGCTAAAGGTGAATTGGAAGAGCAGCTGAATGTTAAATTCTTATGTCATAATGTATAGCTTTTAATTTAACATGTTTTTGAGAAATAAAATTCAATTTTAATCATCAGCTAAGATGAGAAATCAAATAAAAATTTTATATTGTAAACAATGGATTAAATCAGGGGTCTCCAAACTTTTCAGCCTTGGGCCATACTGTTTACTCAATAAGTACCAAGGGCCAAAACCGTTTTAATTTTTCTGCCATTATCTATAATTTCTAGGCCAGTCGCCGAGTGCGCGCTCTGAACGAGCATACGCTTGCTAAATTCTCTGGTTCAATTACTGCAATTACTATTGTGTGTAATACGACGATACGACCGTGACACTTGACGACATCTAGTGATCAAAAGCGGAAATAGGGTACTGAGGGTAACCGCGGGATGTTCACTAGTTTATAATGGTAGTGGAATTCATTTCAGTTATTTGTTAGTTGTGCTTAAGTTAAATTTTCTGCGTATTATGCTTGTCATTAAGCTTTACCTAGCAAGTCAATAAAAGCGAGTTATTGTCATTCTGTGTTTTTTTTTTTTTTCAACTTATTACATCAACAATAAGCTATTTGCTATCGTGGGCCGGATGGATGGCACTGGCGGGCCGTAGTTTGGAGACTCCTGGATTAAATAAAAGATAATTAAACATAATAGTTTGGAAATCGGTATAATTACGTTTGTAGCTAACAATTTATTTTTATAAAATGTAATTTGGTGAAATAAGCTTAACGATTTTAAATTATTAATGATAAGCCAAACAAATACAATTATTAATGATGGGCAAACAAATACAATTATTAATGATAAGCTAAAAATAGGATTGTTATTGATAAATTAAGAAAACGCAATTTTTAATGATGCTTTTAGGTATTTGCTGGCGTACTGCAAATGTGATTTTAGATGCCCATCTTAAGCGTTTTTGGCCAAATTTTTACCTCCTATTTTACAATAAATTAAAACATTAAATATGTGTTTTTTAATATTTACGTGTTAATTTTTTTTTTATTAAATTACATCTATATCGTCTTTCATTGTTCATCAAATCCTAAAATCCTAATTTTCTTCCATGCAATATTATTAAAATCATAATCGCTAATTAAATTTATTGTTAATTAAAAAAGTAAAGTAAAGTAAATATTTGCTAATTAAAAGAAGTTATTAAAATCCAATTCTAATTTCCGATCTTATAGTAAAGCAAAGTGCATGGTAGGCATTCTGCTGTATAAGAACAATTACATTTTTAACATAAAAAAAAAAATCAAGGGATTTTAAGCAAATCAGCAACTTCCTTCCAGTAGTTTTGATTACTCAAAATTTTTATGAAAGGATCTACAAAATCATAATATTTTTAAAGATTTATCTATATATTCCCTTTTTAGTAGTGAAAATATGAATTCTTGTTATATAAAGACAATTAGAAAAGTTCTAGCCAACTCGTGGCTCAGTGGCAACTCGCGCAGCTGGTGAGCATTACGGTGGGGTTCAATCATATGGTTAGTTAGTTTGTTGTAGATATTGATTCAAAAATGAGGATACCCGATGGCGTTTGAGATGTTCAGCCTCTTAACTTGTTAGGCGGACTACCTGGAGTTTTCCGGGTTTTCTTCCATACGATATTCGAATGAGGGGTAGTATATACCCCTAAAAGCACTCCCGAAAGCACTGCCCTCCTTTTTTCAGCAACACGGAACTCGTGGCTCAGTGGCAACTCGCGCAGCTGGTGAGCATTACGGCGGGGTTCAATCCTTTAGTTAGTTAGTTTGTTGTAGATATTGATTCAAAAAATGAGGATACCCGATGGCGTTTGAGATGTTCCAGCTTCTTAACTTGTTAGTCGGACTACCTGAGTTTTCCGGGTTTTCTTCCCATACGATATTCGAAGGAGGGTAGTATACCCTAAAAGCACTCCCGGAAGCACTGCCCTCCTTTTTTCAGCAACACGGAACGCAGTCAGGTTTTTTATTTA
Organism: Caerostris extrusa; assembly: GCA_021605095.1. Lineage (NCBI taxonomy): Eukaryota > Metazoa > Arthropoda > Arachnida > Araneae > Araneidae > Caerostris > Caerostris extrusa. The sequence continues at coordinate 33,013 of BPLR01006126.1, read as the reverse complement.
AGGGTGCTCCATCACAAAGAGAAGCTGCCCCTCTCTTTCCCTACTTTCATGAGACCAGATGGGCTCTTGAACTTCTTCTAGATGTTGCTGTCTACCAAGTGGAATAAGAAAAAAAAAAAAAAAAAAAAAGAAAATATTCTTCTTTTTCAATGGCGTGATAGCTCCATGGTGGGCCAGACCTTCTGCCTACTGGCAGATTTTGAAACATGAGTCATTTTTTACGGGATAGGGTTGTCAGCCCTACGCCCTATATTAAGCCGAGACCTACGTTTTAAAGTGGATTCCGAACCACTATAAACATCCATGGCACTGTAGAGACTTGAACCCGAAACATATGGTACCGAGCGCTAGTCGCTCGGTCATCAAGCACGAATTGCACATTAATATAGGAAAAACCTCAAGAGATTTTGAACAAGAGCAACTTCCCAGTTTTGACCCCTAAAAATCTTTTTTGAAATGATATACATAACTTTTTTATCAGCATAATTTGTTTATATTTATACAATTGTTTCAGCACATAATATTATATAAATTTGTTTTGATTAACAGTCCAAAATACTACCAAGAAAAAGGAAAAAAATATAAAATATTTTAACGAAAATTTGCGCATTAAATGAACATTTTAGTTTAGCAAAAATACGAAATATTTTCTACATAGAGCTATCTCACATAAATCTAAAAGTAGAATTAAGGAAATGCAAAGTCAAATAAAAATTTGTATTCATTGACGCACTGTAACCGTAACCGTGTATTGCAACAAAACACACTGCAATTTAAGATTTGTTAAACTTAAGTGTTTGCTATTTCTATATTAAAGTGTTTCTTGATAACAGTTAAAGTAGAACAAACTAGAATTCAGCTAAAAATAAAACATTTCTGTAAACTGCAATTCTCAACACTTGGTCTTTAAATTTCCGATCGATAAATCTTAAAGCCAAAGATTTTTGTTGTTGAGAGTGAGATTTGTAAGATATACCATGCACAGTCCGCCAAGGGAAAAGAAAAGGAGGTCGTTGCTTTTTGGAATAAAAAGGGTAAGTGCACCCCATTTGCTTTTCACATAGAATAAACTCCGAAAATCTTCCAACAGGAAGTTTAAATGTCGTAGTGAAGTGCTTGTACGTGTAGTCATATTTATCATGAGAAAGCTTAAAATGTTTATTAGTGAATCCTTCTTGGGGTTCATAACTAACATAAATTTAAACTGAATTGTATTGTGGTTTAAAAATAAATTCAATTTATAATTTTAGTATTAATTTAGTATTAATTTTGATGTTCTGAACGAAGCTGAATATATCATTTTATTCAGGATTTACTATTTTGTTATTGGTGAAATTAGGATTTTAGCTAGCAGTAACACACCCAACTAATAATATTAAATAGAGGTATATACATATCCATCTATATATACATATCCATATGCAAGAGGACATATATACTCATATTTCAATATCTGCTGAAGGAATACTTTCACCAGGAAGTTTAAATGTCTATTGGAAGTGATTAATGCTTACACGTTTTCTCATTAGTAGAAAACTCTAATTACGTGTAACATGCAACCATCCACAACAAAGCTCGTCTGCTGTCAAATTTGAGTGATGGGTTTATAATATATTTTTCAAACGACATACATTCCTCTCTCCTCCGAATGAAATGTAGAAACTCATCTCTTGAGAAAAAATGCTACGATATCAATATCTACTAAAAAGGACACTACTATTACTAGAGGCTATTACTTTCATAAAAAGGGTGCACAGTTGAGATCGAGATAGTCTGAAGAGGTTAAATGTTCGCAGATCCTGTCTGGCCTTTCTGCTATATTAAAAGTATTTTACAAGAAAATGCAAAGCATAATTTATTCTATCGGAAGGCATCGTTTCCACTTTTTCCATCCAGAGATAAGATAGTGAAAAACAATTTACATTTTTATCGATTAATCTTTTTATGGTAGAATTAAAAAATACAATGCATAAATATATATTTTTTTCTTCTAATGCAGCTTGCAAATAGACCGTGATCTTTCGCCATAAGGGCTGCATCGATGTTACTCACTTTGCATTACCCAGGGGGCGCGTGTAACTCGATGGTAAGCCACGGACGCGGAGTAACAATGCCCCCGTAGCGCTCTACGATCCTATTGGGACCGGGACCTACGGTTTAAAGTGGATTCGAACCACTACAACATCCATGGGCAAAGCCGGGATTTGAACCCGATACCTGTGGTACCGAACGCCAGAGCGCTAGCCATTCGGCCATCAGGCCCCTACATGAGTGATCTACTCATGGGATGTGCTGTGGATCAACTGTGCATAAATTTGGGCAGATATTTCTCTAGAATATTATACAGGACAGACCTTGAAATTTTCTAGGCACATGCTTTGAGATACACTGCATTGGACAAAAATGTGAATGATATAAACATACAATATATAATAATACATAATACATATAATATCTAATATACACAATGGCCGAGTGGCTAGCGCTGTGGCGCTCGGTAACACAGGTTTCGGGTTCGAGTCCCGCCTGTGCCAGGGATGTTTGTAGTGGTTCGGAATCCACACTAAACAGTAAGTCCCGGTCTAATAGGATAGTAGAGCATTTTGGTGGTAGTGTTTTCTCATCCGTAGGTTATCTTCCAAACTATACGTGCCGCCTGGGTTGTGGTAAATGAGTAACTGCGGTGCAGCCCTTGCTTATGGCATAAAGAGTAACTGTCTGTGTATCGCCAGTTGCATTAGAACAACAACATATAATTTTTTTTCTCGCTAGATTATTTCCCTTTCATTATGAGTCTTCCAAACCAATTTTCCCTATTAGTAGGGAAATTTCTTCCGAATCCCATTTATAACAGTAATAACAAAACGTAATTCGGTTCCACTAAATATTCTCGCTACATAATCACTTTGACGATTTACGATATAAATGCCATAAAAGATCCCTTATTATTCCTCTACCTAATTCTGCTGTACTCCGTCTTAGTAACTGCGACCATTTCGTTATCTATATAAAAGATTACGAAAAGAAAAAAAAAGGAAAAAAGAAAGGGAAGAAAGAAATTCCATCTTTTTTTCTGAACATAAGGATGCAGTCCTCACACATTCTCTGGCGGTATTTATCTGCTTTAACATCCGCAAAAGGACATTTTCCCCAGCATGCCTTGGGAGTTTGCCAGAAAGGGATAAAAATGGGGAAAAAAAGCAGTATACTTAAAAGCCGGCGTTTAAGTTAATGAGAGTGGCATAGTTTTTTTTCCAAAGGGTGGTAAAGTTAAATGGCAATAAAAGAAAAGTTGGCAAAATGCTGCACCCGTTTCACTTATCTGAAGATATGGATTTTTATTTTTATTGACTTGTTTTCCGTATTGATTGCGTCGGTGGCATAGCTACGATAACGAATTTCTTTCCCATCTTGCAGCTGAAAAAGATTTCGCCGTTAAGTTTCTTTTAAAGTTTCTTTCTTTAAATACATGTATAATGAGCGATAATGATTCAAATAAACAGTTGCTAAAATATGCAATCATATGTTATTTTCATGAGTAAAATGATTCGTATATCTTTGATATGGTCACAGTTAAATTTTAAATTTATTTTACTGAATGCAGTTCATCTTATGTTCCTTAACTGCGTAATAGATCAACATATCAAAATTTTTCATAATTTCTTTTTATTAAAATCTAAAACAAGGATTGTTAGATTATTATCAGGCTCCTGATGGCCGAGCGACTAGCCTATGGTAGCATATGTTTCGGGTTTGTAGTGGTTGGGAATCCATTTTAAATCAGAGGAACCGAATTAATATGACTGTAAAGTTCGAGCGTAGGGCTGACAATCTTATCCGTGAAAAGAAAACATTTTCTGACTCGAAATCTGCCAGTAGGCAGACGACTTTGGTTCACCGGGACATCGGCTGCTGTGCCAATGAAAAGAAGAAATTATCAAAGACCCTTAATGGGGCCTGATGGCCGAATAACCAGCACTCTGGCGCTAGGTACCACAGGTTTCGGTTTCGAATCCCGGCGGTGCCATGGATGTTTGTAGTGGTACGGAATCCACTTTAAACCGTAGGTCCCGGTCTAATAGGATCGTAAAGCGTTGTGGGGGTAGTATTATTCGCTCAATTTTTACTCAATTTTTTTTTTCTTGCAAGATTATTTCCCTTCCATTAACAGTCTCGCAAAACAATTTTCCCTATTTGTAGGGAAATTTCTTTCGAATATATTTTAAAAAGAAAAAAAAAAAAAACCGTAATTCGGTTCCACAAAATATTCACTCTACATAATCACTTTGATGATTTAAGATATAAATGCCATAAAAGATCCCTTATTATTCCTCTACCTAATTCTGCAGTTTTCGTCTTTGTAACTGCGAGTATTTCGTTATCTATATAAAAGACTACGAAAAGAAAAAAAAAAAAAAGGGGGAAGAAGAAAGAAAATTCCATCTTTTTCTGAACATAAGGATGCAGTGCTCACACATTCTCTGGCATACAGACTTCTCACCCACATAATTCCCAAACTGTATAGCGGCAACTCAGCTCTAGGTACAGTGATATAATGTGGTTTAGTAGGGGTCCTAAAAGCCAACATGGAAGTTACCGCTCCTAGGTTCTCGGAAACCTTCTTTGGCGCATAATTACTGTTTGGCGACTTTTATGCGGAGAGAAGAAGAAGAAAAGCAACCAGTACTATTATTAGTTTGTAGCGAAAGTTATCTTTGAAAGGGAAAACTGACAGGAAAATGTGTGACCATTAATTTTAAATCTCAGTACACATGCACACAAATACCACAGGGCGCATCCTTTGAGAACCATTGCTTTACACAGTAATGTTGATGATACAAAATAACTATACACAACCATATATAATAATTTTTCGTAATTATTTTTCTCAAAAGATCGTTTCCCTTTCATCGATAGTCTGGCAAAACAATTTTCCTTTGTTGCAGGAAATTTCGTAAAAACGTAAACTAGAAAACGTAATTCGGTTCCACTAAATAATCACTCTACATAATCACTTTGATGATTTAGGATACAAATGTCATAAAAGATCCTTTATTATTCCTGTACCTAATTCTGCTGTACTCCGTCTTTGTAACTGCGACCATTTTGTTACCTATATAAAAGATTACGAAAAGTAAAAAAAAAAATGGAAAAAAGAAAAGGGAAGAAAGAAATTCCATCTTTTTCTGAACATAAGGATGCAGTCCTCTCACATTCTCTGGCGGTGTTTATCTGCTCTAACATCCGCAAAAAGACATTTTCCCCAGCATGCCTTGGGAGTTTGCCAAAAGGGATAAAAAGGAAAAAAAGCAGCATCCCTAAAAAGCCGGTGTTTAAGTTAACGAGAGTACATAGTTTTTTCCAAAGGGTGGTAAAGTTAAATGGCAATAAAAAGAAAAAAAATGCTGGCCCGTTTGGCAAAATGCTGCACCCGTTTCGCTTATGAGGAAGATGTGGATTCTTTATTTTTATTTTTATTGACTTGTTTTCCGTATTGATTTCGTCGTTTGCATGGCTGCGATAACGAATTTCTTGCCTCTCTTGCAGCTGAAAAAACGGATTTCGTCGTTAAGTTTCTTTTAAACTTTCTTTCGTTTAGTACATGTATAATGAGCGATAATGATTCATATAAACAGTTGCTAATAGGTTTTGGTTTTGAGTCCCGGCGGTGCCATGGATGTTTGTAGTGGTTCGGAATCCACTTTAAATTGTAGGTCCCGGTCTGTTAAGCCCTCGTGTGCAGAAGATGACCGTAGAGCGACAAACCAAACCAAACAGTTGCTAAAATATATGCAATCATGCGTTATGTATACGTGTTAAATGATTCGTATATCTTAGATATGGTCACAGTTAATTTTTGAAATTTATTTATTAAATGCCGTTCACTTTAATTTCCTTTAATGCTGCGAGCGGCCTGATGGCCACTTTTGGCGCTTTGGCTTTTGGTACCACAGGCTTCGGGTTCGGAATCCTGCTGGTAGCATGGATGTTCTGTTGGTTGTTCGGAATCTTGGTGGTAGCGTGGATGTTTATTAATTGTTCGGAATCCACGTTAAATGTAGGTTCCGGTCTAATTAGCCTAAAAGGGTGCACAAAATGACCATAGAAGAACAAAACCAAACAAACCTTAGGTGCGGAATAAATCAATGTTTTTCGAATACAAGTTTGTTTCATACTGTTTTTTATTAAAAATCAAAAATAATCTTTGTTAGGTTATGTTCAAATTCCGGATGGCTGAGTGGCTGGCACTCGGTGAAACAAGTTACAGGGGTTCGAGTCCCGGCGGTACCATGGATGTTTGTAGTGGTTCGAATCCACTTTAAACCGTAGGTCCCGGTCTAATAGGATCGTAGAGCATTGTGGGGTACTGTTACTCACGTCCGTTGCATATCTTCAAGCTGCGTGTCCCCCTGAGAAGTGCTAAAGGAGTAACAGCTGTGCAGCCCTTGCTTACGGCCTAAATATAAACTGCCGCTGTATTACGAGCTGCATTAGAACGACAATATATAAATTATTTTTTTTCTTCGGCAAGATTATTTCCCTTTCATTATCAGTTCCCTAATACAATTTTCCCTATTTGTAGGGAAATTTCTTCCGAATACCATTTATGTATATAAAGAAAACACAATTCGATTCCACTAAATATTCACTCAACATAATCCCTTTGATGATTTAGGATACAAATGCCATAAAAGATCCCTTATTATTCCCTACCTAATTTTGCTGTACTGCCTCTTTGTAACTGTGACCATTTCGTTATCTATACAAAATATTAAGAAAAAGAAAAAAAAAAAAAAATGGGGAAGAAAGAAATTCCATCTTTTTCGAACATAAGGATGCAGTCCTCACACATTCTCAGCCGGTATTTATCTGCTTCGACATCCGCAAAACACATTTTCCCCAGCATGCCTTGGGAGTTTGCCAAGAAAGGGATAAAAATGGGGAAAAAGCAGTATACTTAAAAAAGCCGGCGTTTAAGTTAATGAGAGTGCACAGTTTTTTTCCAAAGGGTGATAAAGTTAAATGGCAATAAAAGAAAAGTTGGCAAAATGCTGCACCCGTTTCGCTTATGGAGAAGATATGGATTCTTTATTTTTATTTTTATGAACTTGTTTTCCGTATTGATTGCGTCGTTTGCATGGCTGCGATAACGAATTTCTTGCCCATCTTGCAGCTGAAAAAGAGATTTCATCGTTAAGTTTCTTTTAAAGTTTCTTTAAGTACATGCATATATGAGCGATAATGATTCAAATAAACAGTTGCTAAAATATGCAATCATATGTTATTTTCATGAGTAAAATGATTCATATATCTTTGATATGGTCAGTTAAATTTTAAATTCATTTTACTGAATGCAGTTCATCTTATTTTCCTTAGTTGCGTGCGGCCTGATGGGCAGTTGGCTAGCCATCTGGACTTTGGTACCACAGGCATCAGGTTCGAATCTTGGCTGTGACATGGATGTTTGTGAGTGGTTCGGAATCCACGTTAAACTGTAGGTCCTGTCAATTAGATTAAAGTGTGCACAAAATGATCATAGAGGACAAAAAAAAATTATTTGCGTAATAAATCAGTGTTTTTAAGTACACTTTTGTTTCATAATTTTTTTATTAAAATCAAAAATAATCATTGTTAGATTATGTTCATGGGCTTGATGGCCGAGTGACTGACTCTCGGTGCCACAGGTTCCGGGTTCGAGTACAGGCTATTCCATGGATGTTTGTAGTGGTTCGGAATCCACTTTTAAACCGTAGGTACCGGTCTAATAGATCTTTGAGCGTTATGGTAGTTGTGTTACTCGAGTCCGTTGCATATCTTCAAGCTACGCGTGCCCCCTGAGAAGTGCTAAATGAGTAACAGCTGTGCAGCCCTTGCATGTGGCATAAAGATTGACTGTCTCTGTATTGTCAGCTGCATTATAATAATTTTTCTCAATTTTTTTTTTTTTTTTCTCGCAAGATTATTTCCCTTTCATTATCAGTCCCCTGAAACAATTTTCCCTATTTGTAGGGAAATTCTTTAATAATACCATTAAAAAAAGAAGTAATTCGATTCCACTAAATATTCACTCTACATAATCACTTTGATGATTTAGGATACAAATGCCATAAAAGATCTCTTATTATTCTTCCTAATTCTGCAGTGTTCCGTCCTTGTAACTGCGACCATTTCGTTATCTATACAAAGGATCTGGAAAAGGAATTTTTTTTTTCCCTTTTTATTTTCCGAAGTTTTTTTTTCATCTTTTTCTGAACATAAGGATGCAGTCCTCACACATTCTCTGGCGGTATTTATCGGCTTTGACATCCGCAAAAAGACATTTTCCACAGCATGCCTTGGGAGTTTGCCAAAAGGGATAAAAAGGGGGAAAAAAAAGGCAGCGACCTTAAAAAGCCGGCGTTTAAGGTTAATGAGAGTACGTAGTTTTTCCAAAGGGTGGTAAAGCTAAATGGCAATAAAAGAAAATTTGGCAAAATGCTGCACCCGTTTCGCTTATGAGGAAGATGTGGATTTTTATTTTTATTGACTTATTTTCCGTATTGATTTCGTCGTTTGCTTGGCTGCGATAACGAATTTCTTGCCCATCTTGCAGCTGAAAAAGAGATTTCGTCGTTAAGTTTCTTTTTAAACTTTCTCGTTAAATACATGTATAATTATCGAAAATTAATTTTATGATTACATATTTTAGCAACTGTTTATTTGTTGACTAAATTTTTGTAATCATTTGTATGTTATATTATGATTTCATATTTTAGCAATTGTTATTAGAGTTAAATGATTCGTATATCTTAGATATGTTTACAATTAAATATTAAAATTTTTTATTGATTGCAGTTCATCTTATATTCCTTAGCTACGTAATAGATCAATATATTCAAATATAATTTTTTTTTCGTGGTTTCTTTTTATTAAAATCGAAAATTATCATTGCTAGGTTATATTCAGGGGCCTGATAGTCAAGTGATTGGAACTCGGTACCACAAGTTTCGGGTTTGAGGGTAATGTATTATATATATGTATACACTGGTGCCTAAAAGTTAAGCATAATTGATAATTATGTGAAGAAAGAAGGAAGTGTAAATCAGAATGGCGGGAAACGTGATATGCGATTGTAAAATGGTTATAAAATAAGAAAGCAAATCAAAAGAACGATAATAATTAATTTTATTATCCAAAGTAGCAGTTTGAAAGAAAACTGAGCATATCAAGGGTTCACACTTTAAAGAAAAATGAAAGAAAACATTAAATAAAATACTGAAGCTGCAGTTTAATAAGGCGTGTGGTCACCTCTGGCAGCCAGGCACGCTGCACAGCGATTTACCATACTTGCTATGAGATGATGAATGAGTTGTGGGCTCAAATGGTTCCCAGCTTCTTGAGAGCTCTCTTCAGTTCTGTAACGGAGCTTGGTGGGTACGAAAGGGCTACAATTTATCTCCCGAGCATATCCCATACATGCTCGATAGGATTTAAATCAGGGGAGTTCGCAGGCCACGTCATGCGCTGGATGTTTTTCGTTTCAAGGAAGTCATCAACCAGCACCTATCGGTGACATGGCGCATTATCATCCATGAATATGAAGTCAGGACCGACAGCACCTCGAAACAAGCGAACATAAGGCTCAAGAACTTCGTCTCTGTGTCTTTGACCAGTCATAGACCCCGTGTCAAAGAAATGGAGGTCTGTGTGGCCGTCCATCAGGATGCCTGCCCATACCATTACTCCCTTGATGGAAAATGATGTCTTTCCGTTTATGTATCTTCTTATGTTCGAGAATCACTACTCAGACTAAACCGGGACTCGTCACTGAACATTACATTGGCCCACTCTGCCACACTCCAATGTTGATGTTTCAAACTCCAGTTCAAACGAGCGCGTTTATGCGCAGACGTGAGGGGGAACGAAAATTGCTGGTCTTCTAGCATACAGGCCAGCATGATTGAGTCTTCTGTAAACAGTTTGTCTCGAAATTCGTATTCCTGTGGCGACTGTGAGCGCCGAGCCCAGTGCTCTGGAAGTACTGCTCCTCTGACGTCGCGCACTTATTACCAGATATCGATCTTGGCTAGGGGTTGTGACTCTTGGTCGACCTGATACTGGTTGTCGGGTAACATCTCCCGTTTTTTGAAACCTCTGCCACAGTCTTGAGATCACAGACTGGTCCAATTCGAGACACTTCAGTTTGTGATCGTCCGGATTCCAGCATTCCAACGATTCTTCCTTTCGCAAACATGTCCAATTGGCGTCTTTGTGCCATCATTCACCTTGTTTGATGGTTAGCAATGTCCTTCGCACAGCAGTTGCACGAAACTTGTCTGAACTGCCTATGCTGCGTGAATCGGTTTCTCTGCGTTCCGACATGCGCAGGTGTTTTGCGCAGGTCGTAGTCGACTGAAAAGTTTTTGCATAAACCAATGTTTCTTCTTCACCCAATTAATATCCGCAAGAAATTTGGAATAATTTTACGAATATTTACTCCATGTTTTTCGCATTTTACGATTTATGCTTAACTTTTGGACACCAGTGCATATATATTATTTAGAAAAAAATGAAAATTAAAGATATACATTTGATTTACAAGTGCAATTCACTCGAAAGTCGGAGATTTTTGAAGTTCTCCTATCTACGACGAATATAATGCACCATGTCTTCCGCAGACCTTAATTATCACACGGTGTGAAATTACAAGGGTCCTACTTTGTAAACAGGCGGAATCTCCTGACTATTCAGTCATTTTTTAAAAAAGAGCGAAACAACACTTCTTATCGACTCGTCGCAGAAAATGTTTCCTCTCTTTCTCCCAAAACCTCATTTTAAGGAAGTCCATCAAGAGGGAGGGGGGTTGACTTCTTTCACTTCGCATTGAGTGGACAACTTCCTCAGCACATGGTTTATCACCAATCACGATGCAGCACAACCCATGACGTAGTCCATATATATATAATTGTCCATATAATTGCTTCGACCTATGAAGGCCGAACAGACAATCGCCAATTTTTTGATGTATCATTATCCACTACTGCAGTCAGATTTTACTGAGAGGTTGTTCTCATTAGTCCAAAATTTATTGCATGTAATTAAAATATTCAAGACACTCCTTATCTGCGGTCTGATTTGAATGATAGATTGTTATTATGCACTTGTTAACTAACTCGCGAGAAAAATATTGCATGCTTTTTACGGAGCCACGACCTCAAGTCAAAAGCCATGCATTTGAAAAACAAACAGCAACATAATAGTTCATTGCAATGTATAAAACTTTATTTATCATAAATGATATCTCCTTTTAATGTACAGAGTGATTATAATTGAAGTCATACTTTCAAAATACTGCAAAAAAGAATCAATCATCACAATGAGTTCAAATTTCAGCTGAAGATAATTGAAGAAGGGGAAACAGTAAGGCATCAAAAAGTTTCAAAGTGTATTAATAGATGGCACAGCAAGTGGCATAAAGAAAGTGAATTCGGCTGCCAGTGATATTTTGAACCGAAATTACAGTGTATTTGGCATGGATTGCACATTAAACCACCTATAATGTTCAATGTGCTTGCTTGTTTCGGTTTTTTGACTGAAAATTACTTCCAAGTGATTCAACAGTTGTGACACTGTTAATGAGAAGCCCATCCCCATCCACTACTGCAAGGCCATACCAAATTGGATGAGAAAAATCCATGAAACTCTTTTTGAACTTTTTTTGATGCCATACCGTTTCCCCCTTTTCAAGTATCTTCAGTTCAAATTTGAACACATTGTGACGAGTGGTTCTTTTTTACAGCATTTTGAAAGTGTGGACTTTAGTTATAATCACCCTGTATATATGTATAATTACAATTAAACCACTTTAAAAATCTATCGATAAAGCTTATAGAAGATAAAATTTGCATATTCTTGCTTTCATAAAAAAAATAAATAAATAATCGTTCAATGTTAACTTTAAAGCTTTCCAACAACTATTCAGTGAACTATTTCTAATTGCTTACTATAAAGCAGTCAAAGCATGGCGCCATTATTCCCAAATAAATCAAAAAGCAAACCTAGTGCATCATCGTAATCGTAATCCATCCGGGCATTCATCAAAACAAAACTTTCACGCCTCATCAACTCGCCAAAAAGGAGCTTCCAAACAGCACTTTCGAAACAGAAAATAAACATCAATCCTTCTTACACCCCCCCTTCATTTCTTTCGAAAACAGTAAGCAAACAACAAACAAAAATTTGGCGCCTAATCGTGGAAAAGGCCCCAACAGTTTCAAGCATTCCCAACATTTCAACTTCATTCATTCTCGGCTCTAAATCACCAGCCAAATTCCTGCGCCTTTTTTTGGTGTTTATTTCTCATGGTGGAAACGAGATCTTTGGTGCCATTAAAATAAAACATACCAAATAAACACAGTAGTAATGCCGAGCAAAAGTAGCGGTTGATTCTGAAAGATATAAAGACCTGAGTAAAATAGAGATATAGATAAAGGAAAAAGTGTTTCAGCGCAGTATTATGTTGTATTTTTACCGTTCGAAGAGCTGAATCGATCAGTGAAGATATATTTAATCGTTTGTCGCTATAAGCAGTATATACGTTATAATACAATCGATATAAGAGTGTAGATGGAAGATTTAGAAGAAATAATTTTAAAGCAATCGTATAATAACAATGGTTTGTTTTGTAGCTCTACGGTCATTTTGTGCACAATTTAGGCTAATTATACTGGGACCTACAGTGTAACTTGATTCCGAACACCAACAAACATCCAGCCATCGCCAGATTCGAATCTGATGCCTATGGTATCAAGGCCAGAGTGCTGGCTAATTGGCCAACAGGTCGCATAATAATAATGAGATCGAATTTTGCATCTTTTCTATGTATTTTACACGAATTAGTAATATTTCTTTTGTACAAAGTTTAAGATGGGAAAAGGTTGGTTTGTCGCTCTACGGTAATTTCTTACACACTTTAGGCTAATTTGGCCGGGATATTGCTTAACGTGGATTCTGAACCACTACTCTTACACCACGCCACATAACTGTGCCTAGAGTTCAGTTGCCTCTATACAATTTAGGAATGATGTCGATGAAACCTTTTTTTTTTTTGATGCCGTACAGTTTCCCTTTTTCAAGTATCTTCATTTTAAATTTGAAACGGGTAACGAGTGGTTCGTTTTTAACAGCATTTTAAACGTGGGACTTTAATTATAATCAACCTGCATATATGTATAATTTACAAGTAAAACACTTAAAAAATTTATCGATAAAACTTAAAATGATAAAAATTTGCATATTCTTTCATTAAAAAAAAAAAAATTAATCGTTCAATGTTAACTTTAAAGCTTTCCAACAACTATTCAGTGAACTATTTTTAATTGCTTACTATAAAAAGCAGTCAAGCGGGCAGCATTATTCCCAAATAAATCAAAAAGCAACCCTGGTGTATCATCGTAATCGTAATCCATCCGGGCATTCATCGAAACAGAAACTTTCACGCCTCATCAACTCTCCAAAAGGGTCAAGGAGCTTCCAAACAGCACTTTCGAAACAGAAAATAAACATCAATCGTTCTTACACCCCCGCCGTCCGTTCTTCAGTGCTTTTCGAAAACAATAAGCAAACAACAAACAAAAATTTGGCGCCTAATCGTGGAAAAGGCCCCAACAGCATATCATTTAAACTTCATTCATTCTTGGCTCTAAATCACTAGCCGAATTCCTGCGCACTTTTTTGTTGTTTGTTTCTCATGGTTGAAACGAGATCTTTGGTGCCATTAAAATAAAACATACCAAATAAACACAGTAGTAATAGCTAGCAAAAGTAGCGGTTGATTTTGAAAGATAAAAAGACCTGAACAAATGGTGATATAGCCAAAGGAAAAAGTGTTTCAGTGCAGTATTAGGTTTGGGCTTTGCTGTACGTAAGAGCTGAATCAATCAGTGAAGATAGTTGGTCGTTCGTCTACGTTATAATATAATCGATACAAAAGTGTAGTTGGAAGATTTAGAATAAACCATTTTAAAGCGTTCATATAATAACAATGGTTTGGTTTGTCGCTCTCTACATGTCCTTTTCTAGGCTAATTAGACTGGAATTCTCACATTAGGCTAATTAGACTGGGACATACAGCTTAATGTGGATTCTGAACTACCACCACTACTACTACACCACATCACATTACTGTGCCTAGAGCTGAGTTGCCCCCTGCTACAGTTTGTGAATGATGTGGGTAAGAAGTCTGACTGGCCTCTGTGACGCTTTACAGCCATATGAGACCGGGATCTACAGTTTAATGTGGATTCAGAACCCAAACATACATGCCACTGCCAGGAATTGAAGTCTGTGGTAGTGGCCTGGCATTTGAAAAACAACAGCAATAGAAATAAAGTTTTATGTATAGCGATGATTTATTACCACACATTATATTTCTTTGTAATATATATGTAATTACAATTAAAATATTTCAAATATCTATCGATAAAGTTTATAAATGATAAAATTTGCATATTCTTGATTCTTAAAAAATAATCGTTCAATCGTTCGTAAAATATTTCAAATATCTATCGATAAAGTTTATAAATGATAAAATTTGCATATTCTTGGATTCTTAAAAAATAATCGTTCAATGTTAACTTTAAAGCTTTCCAACAACTACCCAGTGAGCCATTTCTAATTGCTCACTATAAAGCAGTCAAAGCGTGGCAACATTATTCCCAAATAAATCAAAAAGCAACCCTAGTGCATCATCGTAATCGTAATCCATCCGGGCATTCATCAAAACAGAAACTTTCACGCCTCATCAACTCGCCGAAAAGGAGCTTCCAAACAGCACTTTCGAAACAGAAAATAAACATCCATCCTTCTTATACCCCCCCTTCTCTTCAGTTCTTTTCGAAAACAATAAGCAAACAACAAACAAAAAAATTTGGCGCCTAATCGTGGAAAAGGCCCTAACTATTTTCAACTTCATTCATTCTTGGCTCTAAATCACCAGCCAAATTCATGGTGGAAACGGTCTTTTGGTGCCATTAAAATAATACACCCCAAATAAACACAGTAGTAATAGCGGGCAAAAGTAGCGGTTGATTCTGAAAGATAAAAATAAAGAGCAAATTTTGATATAGCCATAAGAAAAAGTGTTTCAAGCGCAGTATTAGGTTGAGGCTTTGCTGTTCGTAAGAGCTGAATCGATCAGTGAAGATAGTTAGCCGTTCATCTACGGTATAATGCAATCGATATTTTTTTGTTCTAATGCAGCTGGCAAACACTTAGACAGTTGTCTTGGATGCCTTAAGGCATACGCTGCACTGACGTTACTCACTTAGCACTACCCAGGAGGTGCGTGCAGCTTGAAGATAAGCTACGGAAGCGGAGAAACACTACCCCCGCAACGCTCTAAGATCATTTAGGCCGGGACCTACGGTTTAAAGTGGATTTCGAACCACTACAAACATACGTGGCACCGCCGGGACTCGAACCCGAAACCTGTGGTACCGAGGGCCAGACACTCTGCCATTCAGTCCCCATAATACAATAAAAGAAATCATTTTTAACCATAAAAGAAATCATTAACCCATAAAAGAAATCATTTTAAAGCATTCATATAATAACAAGAATGGTTTGGTTTATCCCTGTACAGTTATTTTGTGCCCACTTTAGTTAATTAGATCGGGACCTACAGTTTAACGTGGATTCTAAATTACTAACAAGCATCCATGCCAATGACAGGATTCTAACTTGAAGCCGGTGGTACCAACGGCGTTATCAATTGGCCATCATGCCGCATAAAAACAATGAGATCGAATTTTGTATCTTTTCATTATATTTTACATGAATTAGTAAGATTTCTTTTGTACAAAGTTTAAGATGGAAGAAGGTCGTTGGTTTGTCGCTCCACGGTCATTTTTTGCACACTTTAGGCTAATTAGACAGGGATGTACTGCATAACGGGGATTCTGTAACCACCACCACCACACACTACTACTGCTACACCACATCACACCCCATTACTGCGGGAATGATGCGGGTGAGAAGTCTGACTGGGCTCTGTGACGCTTTACAGCCACATGAGACTTTGACCTACAGTTTAAAGTGAATTCGAACCACTACGAACATCCATGGTACTGCCAGGATTGGATTCATAGTGTAGAAATTTGTGGAAATCCTTCATTGTGTATTAGTTTACGTGTGTATTAATTCGTGGATAGGGGAATCATAGTTCCCGTGGACTCATAGTGTATTAGTTTATGGAAATTCTCCATAGTTTATTAGTTTAAGTGTATATTAATTTGTGGATAGTGGATTCATAGTGTATTAGTTTGTGGAATTTTTCATAGTGTATTAGTTTGTGAGAATTTTTCATAGTGTATTAGTTTGTGGAATTTTCATAGTGTATTAGTTTGTGGGAATTTTTCATTCATAGTGTATTAGTTTGTGGGAATTTTCATAGTGTATTAGTTTGTGGGAATTTTTCATAGTGTATTAGTTTGTGGGAATTTTTTCATAGTGTATTAGTTTGTGGGAATTTTTTCATAGTGTATTAGTTTGTGGGAGTTTGTTTGGGAATTTTTCATAGTGTATTAGTTTGTGGGAATTTTTTTCATAGTGTATTAGTTTGTGGGAATTTTTTCATAGTGTATTAGTTTGTGGGAATTTTTTCATAGTGTGTTAGTTTGTGAGAATTTTTTCATAGTGTGTTAGTTTGTGGGAATTTTTTTCATAGTGTATTAGTTTGTGAGGAATTTTTCATAGTGTGTTAGTTTGTTTTTCATAGTGGAGAATTTTTTCATAGTGTATTAGTTTGTGGGAATTTTTCATAGTTTGTGGGAATTTTTTCATAGTGTAGTTTGTGGGAATTTTTTCATAGTGTGTTAGTTTGTGGGAATTTTTCATAGTGTGTTAGTTTGTGGGAATTTTTTCATAGTGTATTAGTTTGTGGGAATTTTTCATAGTGTATTAGTTTGTGGGAATTTTTCATAGTGTATTAGTTTGTGGGAATTTTTTCATAGCGTGTTAGTTTAAAGAATTTTTCATAGTGTGTTAGTTTGTGAGAATTTTTCATAGTGTATTAGTTTGTGAGAATTTTCATAGTGTATTAGTTTGTGAGAATTTTCATAGTGTGTTAGTTTGTGAGAATTTTTCATAGTGTATTAGTTTGTGTTTTCATAGTGTATATCAGTTTGTGGGAATTTTTTCATAGTGTATTAGTTTGTGTGTATTAACTCATGGACAGTTCTCGGTATTCATAGTATATTAGTTTGTGGAAACCTTCATAGTGTATTTATTTACACTTGTCTCTAATTCTCTAGAGAACTTTTAGTGGATTATTTTTTAATGATAGAAATGAATTTCAGTGCCTTTAAAATTAAATATGCCAAATGAATAATGTAATGAACTAACAAAAAAGTAACCGCCTTTTCTAAAACAGAAAAGTATTTGAGTAACTGGTGTTACGGCCAAATAAGAAATTATTTCGTTGGTAACGTTTCTGTTAGGCTTTTCTAGTTGTAGAACGAGAATCGATCTGTGAGGATATTTTGATGTCCGATTTTTTCCTTCTTTACAATCGATACAAATATATAATGGGTAGCAACAGTATAGCAGGTCATTCACAGTGATATTGATTCCGAGTGCGATTCAAATTAATCGATTAAAATAACAGCAGATGGCATCGATTTTTATATGCGTTCTCCTAAATATCGCATGAAGTCTGTTGGGTTTGATATTGATAAAACAAGTGTCGGTTGCTTTCATTTTATATTATTAATTATTATATTAATTATATCTTTTTGTTGGTAAAATTTTTTATTATCATTAATTCTTTAATGGTGACAAAATACATTTCCGTAATCCACATAATAGAAATAAAATTACTCTCATATCATTCACTTAGAGAGTTAAAACTGGAATCAGGACTGTTTCGAGGAAAATAGTTTTGAGTATAGGTAACATTTAACTAATTCTATTAAAAGTATAGCTGTTACACTAACAGTAAAGTATCTTATAATATATTAATAATAATATATAATATATTACTAGATATTAACCTATCATTACATACTTTTTATTGTATTTATTACGTATTTTATTTTATATTTAATATATATTATTATGATATTTATTACTTACGTTTTCATCCTTTATTTTATAGAATAGGTTAATATTATATAATATTTTAATATTAACCTATCTTAATATATTCTATAAAATAACGAATGGAAAGTACGTAATAAATTGATATTTGCACACACTATTTAGTTATTTCTATGAAATAACTTTAGTTAATCTGAGTTTAGTTAAGAAATATGAAGGCTGTGGTGTGAGACATCCTGCATTAGACACCTATTTCCAACTAGATGGCAGCCAACATCGAGCTGATAACTTCATGGTATGATAACGAGATGGCGCTTGATTTCCTAGAAGGCGCATTACCTAAAGCAGTGGAGAAAGGGAGCAAACGGCCATACCATGCTGAATATACCGGTTCTCGTTAGATCACCGAAGTCGGTCATTGGGCGCGGTCAGTACTTGAGTGGGTGACCACCTGGGAACACCGCCGTTGGCATTCACAAATTTTGGGACCTGGATGGCCGAGTGTTCGCTCGGTGCCAAGGTTTCCCGGCGGTGCCATGGATTTTGTAGTGGTTCGAATCCACTTTAGCCGTAGGTCCCGGTCTCCTATGACTGTAAGAGCGTCACGGAGCCAAAGTCAGGCTTCTACCTACGGGTGCTCCATCACAACAGAAGCTGCTTCCCCTTCAATCATGAGTACGTATGGGCTTGGACAGCCAAGTGAGATAAGAAACAACAACAACAAAACAACAGTGGACAAAGGTGTGGTGAACGAGGAGCCGCGAGCGGTAGGCGCAACTGATTAAACCTCAAAACAACGCTTTACGATCATATCAAAACAGGACCTACGATTTAAAGCGAGTTCCGGAGAACTGCAAACGTCCATGGCTCTGATATATGTGTTTTTAAAGCATAGCATAGCGCTATATATTTTTCCAATGCAGCTGGCAAACTGAGGCATGGACGTCTTTGGATGCCGAGAAAATTTTTCGCACCGATGTTACAGCGAAACGTCTTTGCATTACGCCTAGGGGCGCGTGTAACGCTTGAGGTGAAAGTGGACGCGGTAACAATGCCCCTCAAACGCTTTACGATCCTAATGTGGGGAGGGACCTACAGATTAAATTGGATTCGAACCATCTTCTCAACACGCATGGGCAAAGCCGGAATTTGAACCCCACCTGATGATGTTTTATATCAGACGGAGAAAATGAATAAGGCCCATTTACTTGTTTGCTCGGGACTCTTACTGGACTCTTAACTTACAACAGAAGGGTGATGTGCGTACTCTTTACCGGAGGGCCAGAGAAAACATGTCCTGGTCACAAAGGACTTTTATTAGGGTACTTCTAGCTTTTTAAATTTTTATCCTTATAATAATATTTTACTTGTTTTTAAGAACCTTTGGTCGTTTTTGTTAAGAATGCGTCTTTTTCCTTAGTAGTTTTAATTTGTTTATACACTCAAGAGAACATTATGACCACCCCTACAGTCAATGAACTCGCCTGGATGACATGGAAAGCACGTGATCAGGTTTTATCAAGCGGTGGTATAATCCATGCCAAGGCGGGTTGAAGCTGTTTTTGCGGGCCAACTCGTTATTGACAGGTGGTCATAATGTTTTGCTTTTTTTTTCTTTTGTTTCACAAGTGGATAAATTTGTATGGATTGAGTTCCAATAAATCCATAGGTAAGAACAATAGAAATACAATCCTCTTATTCATCTCATCTTACGAAATCACCACTCGATACAACATTGGTTTCATCTCTGAATCTGTCACCACTTTTATTTAGTTTGAAAGAAATAAAGAACAATAAATGTAAGTTGTCACAAGTAATAAATAACAAGCAGCCTCTTTCCAATCTTTTGGGCATTGAGGGACATTGAGACATATGTCTGAGAAACAACAGGAAATTGCTACAGAATGACCAATGACAGAATTACGATATCGAGTGATAATCCGTCACAGCGTCACCTCTTACTTTTTCAACTATGATACGAGTTCTGGATGACACCAAAAGTTTCGGAACTAGATTTATGTGACATATAAATTAGATTTAAGTGACCTTCCAAGCATTCTTTAGATTTTTTTCTTTCTTGACAACGCTGTTCATTAAAATACAATCTGCAAATCTTCTTCAGTATTTCATTATTTAGCGATAAAAAGTTATGAAATTATGAATCATATTTAATTTTATTTAATAAAATTATGAAATATATAATATAGTTATGAATATATATTATGTATATATATTTTAACGGTCCTGATGGCCGAGTGGCTAGCGCTCTGGCTCTGGGTCCATCGTTAGAAAAATTGTAAACCTATGTCAGAGATAATACATGAAAATTAATGCAACACTCACTATATTAATTAATTTGTATCTCTTTCTCTATTTATATCATGTTCAAAGTTTAGTCTTGGTCAGTACTTGGGTGGGTGACCACCTGGGAACACTGCGTGCCGTTGGCATTCACAAATTTGGGACCTGAATGGCCGAGTGTCTAACGCTCGGTGCCACAGGTTTCGGGTTCGAATCCCGGCGGTGCCATGGATGCTTCTTGTAGTGGTTCGGAATTCACTTTAAGCCGTAGGTCCCGGTCTCCTGTGACTGTAAGAGCATCACGGAGCCAAAGTCAGGCTTCTACCTACGGGTACTCCATCACTGCGAAGCTCCCCCCTTCCCTACAATCATGAGTACGCATGGGCTCGTAGACTTGGCCAGCCAAGTGGGATAAGAAACAACAACATATATATTTTAAAAATTATGAATAATAATAATCTATCATAAATCGTTCATAATATTTCTTATCATTTTTAATTATATTTATATATTTTTAAATGAGCGATTTCATTATTTACCGATTAAACTTCGTTAATTCATTTGAATAACTAGTTAAACCATATATCACGCGTGTATTTTACGATTTAACAGATTTTCTTCATTATTTCATGATAACGCTATTAACTTTCATGAAATAGCTAGATATTTCATGAAACAAAAAAATTTTTATACTTAATTGGAAATTTATGTATCACAATAAATTTACTATGCTTTGTAAAATTATGGCAAATTACATTTAAAAAATATTTAACACTATCTCCTTGAAGGCAATTGGAGCACATCAATGTAATTTAATTAATACAGTTTTCGGTTGACAAATTGATTTAGGAAACTTAACAATCAAAATTATTGCTTTTAAAAATCGGAATAACTATACGCTGTATATACACATGTTGTAATTTCCCGATATATTGATTTATAACTGCTTTATATTTTGATATTTTATCTTTCAATTTGAAAATTTGACTATTTTTGAAGATATAGTATTTTGTACAGTATCTTGATTTATGTTTTTAATAGGAGAATATATTCTAAGGGCATAAACATATATTCATCAATTCATCATCATCATTGGTGCAACAGCTCCATGGAGGGGAGGACCGGCTGCCTTTTCGCAGATTTCGAGACAGGGCATGTTTTTTTTTTTTAGGGAGTAGGGTTGTCAGCCCTACGTCCAACGCTCTACAACCATATTAGACCGAGACCTACAGTTTAAAGTGGATTCGAATCAATACAAACATCTATGCCACCGCCGGGACTCGAACCCGAAACCTGTGACACCGTGCGCTAGTTACTCTGCCATCAGGCCCCTATAAATCGATATTAGTGCTACAGGTTATGCAATTAAAATAATAGTTATATTTATTTTTCTGCAATAAACTAATGTTTTACGTCTTTTATGTTTAAAATAAGATATTATATACATCTGAAATACTTTGAAAAGATTCATTAAAAAGATACATTGCAAGTTTCATTGAGAAAAGGGGCCTGATGGCCAAATGGCTAGCGCCCTAGAGCTACCCCACAGGTTTCTAGTTCGAGTCCCGGTTGTACCATGGATGTTTGTAGTGGTTCGGAATCCACTTTAAATCGTAGGTCTCGGTCTAACAGGATCGTAGAGCTTTGTGGGGTTAGCGTTACTCCGCGTCCGTAGCTTATCTTGAAACTACACTAACCCCCTGGGTAGTGCTAAGTGAGTAAAAAGTCGGTGCAGCCTTTGCTTGTAGCATAAAGACAGCTGTCTAAGTGTTTGCCAGCTGCATTAAAAAAAAATTAAATAACATATATAATTAATAAAACAATAATTATATTTATTTTAAAAAATTAACTATATTTGTTTTTCTGTAATAAACTAATGTTTTACTTCATTAGGTTTAAAATATAATATTAAAATACATTAAAAAGATACATTGCAAAATTCATTAAAAAAGATCTATAACTTTATTAAACTGTTTAAAAAATTGGTTTTACTATATCATTAAAAGCAAAAAAGATAGGCATGGCCGTAAAACAAACTTCAGAATAAGCAAAATTGTTTTTCACCTAAAACTATTCTTTCATTTATAAAAGAAATTTATAAAAACTCCATGAAAATATACCAAAAGCCCTAGGGATACAAGTTTCAGAAATTTTAAAAACAGTACTTTAAATGTTACTATATCTTTTATTCATATGACCGCTAGACTATGACCTAATTATAGGAAAAAAAAACCTATATTTTATCTATATTAAAACAAAAATACATAAGAAGGCAAGTATGGTTTAGAAAGGAACTTTACACATGAATTGATATAGAGAAACTTTTGTTAAAACAACTCATCTTATATATATAAATAATTTCTCGTTTGTTATCATAAAACGAAGCATTAAAATGAATATTTACCGTAATAAATATACAAATTACTTTTGTGGAAAATTTTACTTTATTCATACACAGAAGTGCAAAACTGTTGTATATTTTAATGAATATTATTGAAAAATGTTGTGCATGAAACATATTTTAAATTGAAATCCTTCTGTTCAATATCATAAGTATTTTTTTTTTTTAAACACTTTTAATGCAGATCAATCATGCTTTATCGGTTAAAACAATATATAGGGTGATTATAAATAAAGTCCCACTTTCAAAATGTTGTAAAAAAAAGCACAATGCGTTCAAATGTCAACTGAAGATACTTGAAGAAGGGGGAAACGTATGGCATAAAAAAAAAAAGTTCCACCGATTGTTCTCATGCAATTTGGTATGACCTTGCGGTGGTAGATGAGCCTTCTACTAACAGTGTCACAACTGTTGAATGACTTGGAAGTCATTTTTCCGTCAAAAAACGGAAACAATCAAGCACATTGAGCACTACAGTTAGTTTAATGTGCAACTCATGCTAAATACATTATAATTTCGATTTAAAATATCACTGGCAGCCGAATTCCCTTTCTTTATGCCGCTTACAGCGCCATCTATTAATACACAATGGACCTTTTTTGATGCTGTACCGTTTCAACCCTCTTCATGCATCTTCAGTTCAAATATGAACTCATCGTGACGAGTGTTTCTTTTTTTTTTTTTTTTACAGCATTTTGAAAGTGGGACTTTAATTATAATCACCAGTATATAGTTGAAAATTGTTGTTCTAAGTATTGTTTTGTAATATTGTTTTTAATCTATAGAATTAAGGTATTTATTAATCGATAGAATAAACTTATCATTAAAGCTATTAAAGTTTATAACTATAAAATAATTGGCAAGCACTAAATTTTTTTTTCTAAAATATTTATTTTTTTCTCTTAGTATATGAAAAACAATAACAGCATATATCTGGACGAACGTAACTTGTTTTTAATCGATAGAATTAAGGTATTTATTAATCGATAGAATAAACTTATCTTAGCTATTAAACTTTAAAATTCTAAATTAATTGTTAAGTACTAAGTTTTTTTATTTCTAAAATATTTAATTTTTTATCTTTACATACGAAAAACAACAACAACAACAACAGCAACAACATGTAGCTGGACGAACGTAATCTATAGAATTAAGTAATTTAATTAGGTTTTTAATCGATAGAATTAAGGCATTTATTAATCGATAGAATAAAGTTATCGTTAAAGCTATTAAACTTTGTAATTATAAAATAATTGGGAAACACTAAATTTTTTTCCCTTAGTATATGAAAAACAACAACATATAGCTGGACGAACGTAATTTGTTTTTAATCGATAGAATTAAGACATTTATTAATCGATAGAACAAATTTATCGTTAAAGCTATTAAAAGCTTTAACGATAAATTCGAAGTAATAAGCTTTATAATTATGAAGTAATTGATAAGCACTAAATTTTTTTATTTTTAAAATATTTTTATTTAAAAAAAACAACAAACATAGCTGGACGTACATAATTGCGATCACTATTAAATAATTATTATTATATAAAAATTTCTTGTTCTTTTCAGTAAATAACAAAACACTAATAATAATAATAATTCTCCCCGAAAAGTTCTTTTAAAATCTTTATTCGTTTTTTTCATAATACGCAAAAGAACTGAAGTGAAATTAAAAATCTTCAATAAAATTATAAGCAATTTATGTGCAATTAATTTTATATCGTCACGAAAATCAGAGGTCAAATGAATATCTTTTAATTTTAAATTGATAAGAAATTAAATTCAGCAAATTAAATTATATATTTTCTATTGACATTATTTAAAGATCAGTAAAACTTTTTTCTAAACACTTATTTAAAATCTTCCTGTAATAAAAAACATTTAAAAAAACCAAAATTATTCCATAAAAAATAACAACTTCAAACTGAAGTGAGTTTATTTTCGCAGACGATAATAATAATAAAACTTTTATAATAAAATAATATACGCGTAAGTTCGATACGGATTCTTTACAATTTTATCTTAATCGAATCGAGGAAAATTCTGAATAAAGTGAAACTGAATAAAAAGTGGCTTGTTCGAAAATTAAATAAACTCATCTTTTAAAAACGCCACAAAATCCAACACTTCCTGAAAACATAATTTGCATAAACCCGATAAAGGTTTTACAACCTTGTTCCTTATCGTTTGAGTTCTTAGAATTTTATCTTTATTGTGTGGTATGTGGTGTTTATATTTACTTTAATGTTTTTATTTTATTCTTTAAGAATGGTTTATTTTTTTAACGGAATATTCTTACTAGAATTTTATTTTTGTAACACTTTTAAGTTTTCGAGTTAAAGTTAGTAAAAACTAAACAATTTTAAATAAAATATATTATCAGAATTTATTAAGTAAAAATGTTGATTTGATTTTCGTTTGCAATATTTATTCTTTCTATTATGATTTATTAAATTTCTTCATTGTTTTAATAAATATAGGGGAAAAAAATATATATGCTGCTTTATTATGATACTTAATAGGCTTAACATAATAAATGGAAATAAATTCTGTTATAAAATCGATTTTTAATCGTTTATTAATATACAAATAAAACAAAACAACAGTGTAAATGCATTACTGCGAAGGCTATTTATAATTATTAAAATAAATAAGAGTATTTGTATAATACTTTTGAATAAATACGAATAAATATTTGTATAATACTTTTGAATAAATACGAGTATTTGTATAATACTTTTGAATAAATACGAGTATTTGTATAATACTTTTTTGAATAAATACTATTTGTATAATACTTTTGAATAAATACGAGTATTTGTATAATAGTTTTGAATAAATACTATTTGTATAAATAGTTTTTGAATAAATACGAGTATTTGTATATAGTTTTGAATAAATACGAGTATTTGTATAATAGTTTTGAATAAATACGAGTATTTGTATAATAGTTTTGAATAAATACAGTATTTGTATAATAGTTTTGAATAAATACGAGTATTTGTATAATACTTTTGAATAAATGCGAGTATTTGTATAATACTTTTGAATAAATGCGAGTATTTGTATAATACTTTTGAATAAATGCGAGTATTTGTATAATACTTTTGAATAAATGCGAGTATTTGTAATACTTTTGAATAAATGCGTAGTATTTGTATAATACTTTTGAATAAATGCAGTATTTGTGTATAATACTTTTGAATAAATGCGTATTTGTGTAGTATTTGTATAATACTTTTGAATAAATGCGAGTATTTGTATAATACTTTGAATAAATACGAGTATTTGTGTAATATTCTTGAATAAATACGAGTATTTGGTAATTTTGAATAAATACGAGTATTTGGAATTTTGAATAAATACAGTATTTGTAATACTCTTGAATAAATACGAGTATTTGTGTAATTTTGAATAAATGCGAGTATTTGTGTAATGTAATAAATTTGAATAAAAGTGAATAAATACGAGTATTTGTGTAATTTTGAATAAATGCGAGTATTTGTGTAATACTTTGAATAAATACAGTATTTGTGTAATACTCTTGAATAAATGCGAGTATTTGTGTAATACTCTTGAATAAATGCGAGTATTTGTGTAATTTTTGAATAAATACGAGTATTTGTGTAATTTTGAATAAATACAGTATTTGGAATTTTGAATAAATACGAGTATTTGGAATTTTTGAATAAATACAGTATTTGGAATTTTGAATAAATAAGTGCGAGTATTTGTGTAATTTTGAATAAATACGAGTATTTGTGAATTTTGAATAAATACGAGTATTTGTGTAATACTTTTGAATAAATACGAGTATTTGGAATTTTTGAATAAATACGAGTATTTGGAATTTTGAATAAATACGCGTATTTGGAATTTTGAATAAATGAGTATTTGGAATTTTGAATAAATGCGAGTATTTGGAATTTTGAATAAATGCGAGTATTTGGAATACTTTGAATAAATACGAGTATTTGGAATTTTGAATATATACGGGTATTTGGAATTTTGAATATATACGGGTATTTGGAATTTTGGATAAATGCATATATTTGTATAGTACTTTTGAATAAATGCAAATATTTGTATAGTACTTAATAAATACGGGCATTTAGAATTTTGATGTAAAATTACTTGTTTTTTTCTTTGGCGTATATCGATGGATGGATGTAGTGGTTCGGAATCCACTTTAATCCATAGGTTCCGGTCTAATATGACTGTAGAGTGTTGTGCGTACGGCTGACTACCCTATCCAGTAAAAAAAGAAAATATTTCTTGTTTTCTGAAAACATTTACGAAGTTAGCCAAATGATAACGAAGCATATTGCCAAAGCGCATGCCAATCTACCATTTAGGCCTTAAATAAGCTGATAACAATTTAACATATATCTTATTCTAAGAACCACTATATATCTGCCCGAATATGCCAACGATGCAGCTTCATAGCCAATATAAAATTATGGTAATTGGATTATAGTCCCAATTTATTAAGTTCTCACAATCTATACGTCTGGAAAAGTACCTAAACAGACATCGCTCCAATATTGCCTATAAAATACCGATCAATTTTATGTCCTCTATCCTTTCATACCAGCACTGCCATAATTCAGATGTTCCATTTTATAGTTTTCGAAGAGGTTGTAAACAAGTTTGAGTATTGAGGGTCTTTGATAAGACGGTGGTTCTGGGGTGAAAAGACGGTGACTTATCTAGAAGTCTGGATCACACTGAAATTGACGAATTGTGAAATTTATGTTTACTGCTAATTGGTTGGTCTATTGTTTTCTGAATTAGTTTGCTTCCTCTTTAGATGGGGATTTCATTATCCTGTCCATGGTTGGATTGAGAAGTGTCTCCGATCAGTAGTAAAGTTAAGTTTACATTAAAGGAGGATTTTCATATACTAAAATATCACGCTGAGAACGCCAGCCAATCGGAAGCCAGATTTCCTACCTCTTCAGGCTTCCAGTTGGGAATTCAATCAACTCATCTATGGTTGGCTTGGAAGAGGGTCCTTAATCAGCAATAAAGGTGAGTTTTGCTATAGTTTACGCTAGATAGCAAAAATATCACTTTTGGGTTTGGTTTGTCGCTCTACGGTCATTTTGTGCTAATTAGACCGGGACTTATAGTTTAACGTGGATTCCAAACCACTAACAAATATCCATGCCACCGACAGGATTGAACCTGAAGCCTGTGGTATCACTTTTATGGTGCCAGGCAATTGAAATCCTAATCTGTTATTCACTTAGGCATCTTATCGGCTGATGCTCTATGGCGTGATATTTTAATATCCAGTGAGAAGGATTAAAGATTTAAACTGAATTCACACCAAGAAGCATATACAATATGTCCTTGAATTAAAGGGGAAAACTTTTTAAGGGAAGTTAAAATACATATAAATAAGTATTTTTTGTATAGAAACGTGGGGGCGAAGCGAAAAGTGACGGTGGAAAAACAGAAAAATTTGAGGAAATCTAAAAAGCTTTTCATTTATATAATAATTACAGTTAGTGCTGAAATGTGCTACCAACAATACAGATACAGGCTTGGCAGCGTGCAGCAAGTGATTGACATGTCCTTTTCACAGGTGAGTGGTGTTTCATGAATCTGCTGTAGTGACTGGAAATCTTATAGTGACTGGAAATTTTGAATGAGTCAATTGGTGGCTTGTAGATGAATGAATGTGGTGTTTGAATGGCCGAGTATCTAGCGATCTTTGACAGAGTTTTGGGATCTAGTCCCTGAGGTGCCATGGATATTTGTAGGGATTTGGAATCCACTTTAAGTCGTAGGTCCTGGTCTCATATGACCGTAGAGCGTCACAAAACCAAATCAGACTTCTTCTTACCCACATCATCCCAAACTGTTAAAGGGTAACTGAGCTCTAGGCACACGGATGAAGTATGGTGTATTAGTAGTAGATGAATGAATGTCTCGTAGATACGAGAACCATATTCAGGTAGTAGATGATCTCGTAGATGAGCTTTCATAGGAAACAATCAATATTTGATAAATTGCTTAAATGTCCTGGCCAAGCGACTGGTTCACTTTGTCCAATCCATTGAGGGCCAACAGTATCATTGAGGTTATTATGCATGTTTGTGCAGAAATAGGCTGGGGCCCTGTTGTGCTGAGACCACATACAATTACGAATGACGACTGGAACATTATGAAATAATTCTCGTAATACCTTTCCAGAAAAATTCGTTAAGTCATGTCGATGTGGTAGCATATATGGCCCAATTAAGAAAATCCTTCACAATACCTGCCCGCACATTAACAGAGAATCATTACTTAGAAGTATATGGGTTTTAGAGATGGCCTATATATGGGAATTGAGCAAATTAAATATCAATAAAATAGAGCTCATCCATTAAATAAGAGCCTCATCTGTACATTAGCAGAGAAGATCAAAATCATGTACTCTGCTGTAAAAAAATAATTTCCGACTCCACATTTGTACAAAAAGTATTCTTATTTTACCTTCTTTTAAAGTTTGACCTATAAATTCAGGGACACCCTATATTAGACTTTGTCGGAAAGAGTTTTTCGATGTAGTTTCTTACTGAAAACTGTAATCTTACCGAAATCTCCTACTCGAATTTTGTTTCCTGTTGGTTGAAAAGGCTTCCTCTCAAAGTTTGTAAAAAGTCTTGAGTCGAGTATTTGCGGGAAATTCAAGTTTAATATGATGAGCAGAACATAGGGCACTCGAAAAAAAAAGTTTTTGAGTATTTGGAGCTTTTAGTCTAAAAGTTTTAGATCTCGATTTGAATCAGCCTTTTTGAGGTCCTTCTGTGACAAGATTAAGAAAAAAACTAATCGTTTCATCTGTTGATTTCTTATTCGTTAATAAAGGGCATTTCTAAACTCTACCGTCAAGAAATTGGAGAAATATGCTGGAATTCGGACCGGTGAATAGACTTTTGATTGGTTGGCCCTTTAATTTTGAATCTTTAGTTCTAGGCTTGGATGCAGTTTACAAAGGACAAGATGAGATAAGTTAAAAAATCGCCAGAATATACAGTTGAAAATTTACCAGACTGAGAAAGATATTGTCTTGCTAATTTATTTAATTCAAATGAGTTTTATTATTTATAATATTCGTATAAATAATTAATGTAAACTATGAAATATATCCAAATACTTTAAAAACCACAAAGTTTATTTTTTAAAAATAAATTAATTTTTTTATTATAGAAATTCAATTATAAATTGAGTCATTCGTATTACGCATTAGAACCAGAAACATAAATTCCCTTTAGTGCATCGCTACTATTATTGCTCAAAATGTTGCTCTCATTTTGATGATAAAATAAATCTTAACGGTCAAAACAATAAGTAACATGTAGCTCCACGTTTATGTTTTGGGGCTAGAAGAACGAGTTCATTGTTTGTAATACAACATGAAATCGCAATAAAATGTTTGCTGCCAGACGTACATCACCAAAGGGGAAACTCATGCCTGCCTTAGATACACAGTACATGATTGCCCGAATTATTTTAAGTCCAGTAGTAAAAATAAATTTGTACACGAGTTTAACTCCGGGCGTCACGAAAAAGATAAACACATGGCATATTCGACATAATCCAATAAGGTTTAAAAATAATGACTTTAAAATCCCTCATTGGACGAATATTGCATCCACTATTTTATCATTTAACGGCCAGTTTTCACAATCTATAACGGCACCCTGTAACTACCATTCCGAAGTTGTTTGCGAAATGCCCCCAAACTTTCAACGTTTCAGTCACCGGCATCATTCAGATATTTCATTTTATAATTTCTGGGAGGGGGGGGGGATGTGATAAACGAACTTGGGGTCCTTCGAAGGTGCAGGTTCAGGGGATGGGGAAGACCCTTTATCTCTGAGGCAGAGCACAAGAGAGGCCGCGTAATTTATGTTCACGTTTAATTGGCTGATCTAGTTTCCGGGATTAGTTTGCCTCTCTCTCTGTCTCCTGGTGGAGAATTCGATCGAGCAATCCTTCCCGGTTGCCTGGAAGGGGTGTTCTCGATCGGAGGTTCAAAGGGAAGGGGTGGGGCGGGGGTGGAGAGTGAAGTTGGAAACCGTAATGATATGCGGTTGAAAGTTTATTGGATTTAGGAATATTGGGGATGTTTTTAATAGAAATTGTGTTGACGGAACTTAATTTGATTTGATATTGTTTATTAAATTTGTTGTTAATAGCTTGGTATTTAGGGCAAAATGTTTCATAATGTGAGAAAAAGGTATGTAGGCAAAATGTTTCATAATGCGAGAAACTTATATTTAGGGCAAAATGTTTCATAATATGAGAAACTGGTATTTAGTGCAAAGTGTTTCATAAACTACAACTTCTATACATCGAATAATTATGATGTAAAAATTACTTTCTTTTCTTTTCTTTCGTGTACATCGATGGAGGGATGATTGTAGTGGTTCGGAATTCACTGTAAACCTTACATCAACGTCTAATATGAATGTAAAGCGTTGTGCATAGTGCTCAAACTCTACCCCGTAAAAAAGGAACATCTCCTATCTATAAGTATACAAGTAGGCAGACGGCTTTGGCCCACAATGGAGCTGTTGAGCCACTCATGATGATCGAAAATCAAATCCTTCACGTTGCACAATAGAAAACGGACTATTAGTCTCTTATTTATCCCCACAGTTTTCCCTACTGTACTTCGCTGCTATTAATGCTCAAAAGGATTTCAATTTTATTCACTTTGATAAAACTAATATGAAATAAATGTTAGATGTCAAAGTAATAAATAATATCCTTGTTTATCTTTTAGAGCAGAAAGGACTTCGAGTCCACTGTATGGTTTGCCACTCTACGGTCATTTTTTGGTTTATCGCTCTACAATCACTTTAGGCTAATTAGACCGGGACCTACAGTTTTAACGTGGTTAACGACACACTGACAATCATCCATGCCACTGCTGGGATTTGAATCTCAAGGCTGCGGTACCAAAGGCGAAAGCTCTAGCTAATTGGCGATCAGGCCACTCTGTCTGTAAAACAACATGAAATTATAATAAAACGATTGTTACTAACATACAACATCAGAGTGAATCTCATGTCTGCCTTAGGTAAACAATACAGTTTGCCCGAAAATATTTTATGTCCAGCAATAAAAATAAATTTTCACACGAGTTAACTCGTGGTGTCCCTGAAAAAGATACAAACATGTTATATTAGTGATAATCCAATAAGAGTTAAAAATAACAACTCTAAAATCCCTCATTGGACTAATATTGCATCCACTATTTAATCATTTAACGACTAGTTTTCACAATCTATAACAGCACCCAGTCACTACCATCCCGAAATTGTTTGCGAAATGCCCCCAAACTTTCAATGTTTCAGTCACTGGCATAATTCAGATATTTCATTTTATAGTTTCTGGGGGGAGCTGATAAACAAACTTGGGGTACGTCGAAGGGGCAGGTTCTGGGGTGGGAGGGGGTGAGAGGTCCCTTTATCTCTGAGGCAGAGCACAAGAGAGGCCGCGTAATTTATGTTCACGGTTAATTGGCTGATCTAGTTTCAGGGATTAGTTTGCCCTCTCTGTCTCCTGGTGGTGGAGAATTCGATCGAGCAATCCTTCCACGGTTGCCTGGAAGGGGTGTTCTCTATCGGGGGTCTCAAAGGGAAGGGTGGGGAGGGGAGAAGTTCGAACCCATAATGTTATGCGGGTGAAAGTTTATTGGATTTAGGATTATTGGGGATGTTTTTAATAGGAATTGTGTTGACTGAACTTAATTTGATTTGATGTTGTTTATTAAATTTGTTATTAATAGCTTGTATTTAAGGGTAAAATGTTTCATAAACAGCAACTACTATACTTCGAATAATTAGGACGTATAATTATTTGTTTTCTTTACTTTGGCGTACATCGATGGAGGATATTTGTAGTGGTTTCTGATTGACTTTAAACCGTAGTTCAAGATCTAATATGAATGCAAAGCGTTGCGCGTAGTGCTGACAACCCTACGCCGTAAAAAGAAAACACCTCTGGTCAAGAAATCTGCCAGCAGGCAAACGGCCTTGGCCCATAATTGAGCTGTTAGGCCACTGATGATCATAGAAATTCAAGTCAAAATGTTTTCAATTTTACTCATTTCGATAAAACTATCAGGAAATAAACGTTAGCGGTCAACATAATAAATAATATCCTTGCTTATCTTTTGGGAGCCGAAGAATTTCGAGTCTACTATTTGGTTTGTCTCTCTGCGGTCATCTT